>NW_020870300.1:512883-520383 GCF_003789085.1 Penaeus vannamei
TAAGAAACAAAAATATTACAGAGAATGACGTCCAAGGTATTAGATCTTAAAAGATTATAATTGGATTAACCATCGGGGCTATTGGTGTGCCCCATTAATGAAAAGTGTAGTTTTAGAGAATACTGGATTTGAAGTTTAGGAGACTTTTTCGTTCTTATTTTCATCATTCATATTTCATCAAACTTACTGTTATTGTAACAAAGGATAGCCTAAAGTATCTGCTCTTCAGGGCATCTTGTCCAAATAAAAATCAGTGATCAATAGATCAGAGAAAAGTACAACAGTGTTGCCAAAACCTATTTTTCCAATTTTTTGGTCTAAAAAAATGTCAATGACATTTACTTTTTCAAATCAGTTGAACAATGTATGATTAACAGTATAAATTGACCATCTTCTTTTGTCTTTCCAGATTCATCAGATGCCTCAAAAGCTACTGATGAAGTCCTTGTTGACACAGATATATCAGCAGTCTTGAGTTCAAATAATTTTGTAGCAATTAAGCTTGAGAATGGTACTGAAAGTGCCTTGCAGTTTTCTCAGATCTGTATCCTTTTAAAGAATGCATCATATAGTTACTGTGTTATACTAGAATACCAGTTTATATTCAGCTTAAAAAAAATGCTTTTTGGGTTGGGCTGGGTCAGGGTGTATTAGAATGGGTTAGTTTATGGGTAAAGTTAACCACAAGTGACCAAGAGGCAAAGGTAATGATAAGATTGCACTTATTTATTGGTTGTTTTTGACATGTTTCACACAAAATTTGGTAGAAAAAAAGTTATTCCCTCTTAGGCTTATGAATCTCCTGGAGGGGGTCATATCGCTATGGCTCATCAACCCCACAGATGAATCACGTCATGAAAAACCATAAGGAAGACCATGGGGTGTCCACTTCCTAAGACATTAAGTTAACTTGTAAAATTAGTTAGTGTCAGTAAAGCTATTGACTAGAGAAAGAAATTCAGTAGATACCAACTCCTGTCCAAAGGTGTTTTCAGGCCAACTGGCCAAAAATATATGTATCAAATATTTTGTTAGTTTAAACGTTCATATATAACATTATCATCGATATGTTCATATGAATGCACTATTGTCTCATGATTGAAGTGCATAAAAAAATGAACAAATATATATGATTATTATGATATTTACCGTAACAAAACATTTGATAGATGTATTTTCGGTCAGTTGGTTTAAAAAGACCTGTAGACTCGAATGCCTTCAACTGTGCTCAGGTAATTAACCACTTCTCACTGGATGGCATGTTCGTAAATGCCATGGCTGTTGCAGACAAAGTAACGGTGCATCATGTCAACCATTCCCATGTCGTTGCTCATCCGATGGAGCTTGTTTTTCTCCAATATTAGCAGCATCATTTCTATGCTAAAACTTGTAAACAATAGCACCTATTGGAAAGGAAACCTTCAAAAAATTTATGTTTTTTAGAATTACATCAAAATATAAGTTTTCAGGTGCCTTATGTTGCCCACAAACTACTGAATGAGCCGGGTGCAAATAAGGGAAACTGTCAATGCGTGCCAATAAACCCGCAATCATGTCCACTTGCCAAACTTTTTTACCTGGCATTATTGGGTTAAAAATGTGTGATACACTCAATAAGTAGAGGCCAATAGGTAAATGTATAAATTTGCAAAAGTGTTACATGAGTTCTTGGATTACTTGTGGAAGTATGATTAATATTAAAATGATAATAGTGGATAAAAATTGAAGATATATATTTCATGTACCTCATGATGATACTTTAATTTTGGAATTTTATCTTTTTAGTACTGTAATTATATGATTATATTGAACATTGGCAATATATTTTGTGGAAATTAGTTTTGAATTGATGACTTACCATGGCCAATATGTGTTAAGTGTATTAATTGTAATTACATGTAGATAGCTCTGCAAGTACTAAGGCACCAAGGAACTAATCACTAGTCCTACTTATCTAAATTGTTTATTGTTTTCCTTGGTATTTGAGTTGCGTATAGTTACCTACTAAATGTCCATGGTGCATTGTAAAACTTTTGCAATTTATATTTAATTGATTTCCTAGAAGAGAAGATAATACAGCCACCTCCATGTTTATATATCAGTTTTATTTTGTTTGTTTAGGAAAGTAAAGCGCATGGATGTATATTTGTGGATGTGTTTTTCTTCCTTGATTAATGACCTAGATCCTTTGGTGCTTGTTCCGTCACTGTTTTTCATTAGTGGTCAGACAGGATTACCATTAGAAGTTCTTGGAGGACCACTCACCAAAGAAAATATAAAGCAGAAGCTCACCTCTTTGGTTCCTGAAGAAAATCAGGTATGGTATTACATCACACAGACAAAGACAGAGACACAGAAACAAACCGAGATACTCGGAGACAGAGACAGATCGTGATATTCACGGACACAGATGCAGACAGAAACAAGTACATGCAGAGATAATCAGAGACATAGACACAGACACCAAAGGACACAGACAGACACAGTCACAAACATATACAAACAAACATGAACACAAACACATACAGACAGAGAAACAGAAGCACACACACTCATTTACTCATGCATACACATGCACATGCACACAACACTCACATCATTATTATTATTTATATTATTATTATTATATTATTATTATTATTATATTATTATTATTATTATTAATTATTATTAATTATTATATTATTATTATTATTATTTTATTATTATATACAAACAAACATGTACACACACATACAGACAGAGACAAGTAGAAGCACATACACTCATTCACTCATGCATACATATGCACATGCACACACACACATTATTATTATTGTTGTTGTTGTTGTTGTTGTTGTTGTTGTTGTTGTTAATATTGTTGTCATCATTATGATGATGATGATGATGATGATGATGATGATGATGATGATGATGATATGATGATGATGATGATGATGATGATGATGATGATGATGATGCACACGGACACACCCACCACACACACCCAGACCCACGCACCCCCCCCCCCACATACACACAGACCACACATACACACATTCATACATATACACACATACTCATGCATTTATGCCTTTGCTATAATCTGTTGCATGGATTTTGGTATAGGGACAGAAACTCTTGAAAGGAGTGTTACACTGGGTTCGTATTTAGCATCAAAGATATGTTATAATGAAACACATGGTGACTTCAAGTTTGGTTTTATAAAGTGTTTTGTAATTGCTGCAGGGAGCTAGTGCTGCAGTGTCAGCTAATGAAAATGTGAATGAGGGTGGTACACAGAACTCCAGTAAACAGCCAGAAAAGGAAGAAGAGACACCAAAATTGACAGAGGATGGTGCTGCTTCTGCCTCTGCTTTGATTCAGCCGCCAAAGAGTTGAGCCCAGATGACCAAGCATCCCCGTCCGGTTTAGGCAATGAAAAGAAGTCGGAGGCAAATGTAACCCCAGACTCTGGAATTCAAGATGATTCAGGAACTCCAGGTGTGTCAAGATTTATTGAATTGGGAAACTATGTTGTTAATGATGTAATTTATTTTGCATTGATATCTTAAAATATTTAAAGGAAGTCATAACAATTTTGGTATTTGAAGGAATAATCATTTGTTGGGTTTGGGGAAAGCTTGTGCTGCTTTGTAACATGGGATTTTCTTTAGACCTCAATTGTACATAATTGTTTAGCAGAGTTTGAAGTAAAATTGTTTGTTTTGCCAAAACATATGTGCATGATATTTATTATTATTTTGATTATATATTATTCTTCATAGAACGTGAAGAAAATGACAGCGAAGCAATAGATGATTCAGTCAGCTTGGAAGATAGAGTAGAGAGAGCAAAAGTTCTTCTTGCTGAAAAACGAGCAGCTCAGGCACAGGAGAAAGCACATGTAAGTGATGCATTCAGTCTTGTTCATGTTGGTTTTCAGTCCCAACAACTAGGTTCCTTGTGTTTCATTGTCCACTTTTTTTTTTTTTTTTTTTTTTTATGTTATTTCATCTGTAGTATTTGCCTTCTGTTTTAGAATACTTATACAGAAAATTCTTGTTGATATGAAGGGAACTAGAGTAATCAGATGTGATTTATATAACCCATAAGAACCATTGGATGGTAAACCTCACATTGACCATGCTCGAGTTACTTCCCAACCCCTTCCCTGTTTGAATTTGTCAGTGAGCCTGTTAATGGGAAAGTTTGTTCTCCCTTTGCCTGTCCCTCACACTCCCACTCCCACTCACGTTTTCAGTGTCATTCTCACTGTCATTCTCACACACTATTGTACTGACTTTCACTCTCACTCTCACTCTCGCTTGTATGCCAATGCACGCCCACAGTGACACTGCATTATTCTTTTAATTAAGGATCTCCCAGAATTTAAAATCTTAATTTGCAAATATTTCCATAAAGAGCTAATAGTGATATATAGCATGCAGAAAATGACACACACATGCAATCTTTGACATCATTAGATGAAAGTCATCATACTGTGGATGCAAATGGCACTTAAACTTTTTCTTAAAAATTCCCATGAAGGTCTGTTTTTGTAAGTACTGAATTCTAGATATATTTATTTAACGCCGTGGATATTGTTTCGGCACCGGATTTTATAACAGTTTGGCTATTCGTCTGGCATACAGGTGCACTAACTATTTAAGCGCAAACACACTCGTGCATTAGCCTTGCATACAAACTTTAGAGCTATATTTATGTTGTTCATTGTTCATGGCTAAGGGTCGATCATCAATTATGGATTCCTTCAAAGTTGGAACTGAATTTGCCAGTTTTTCTGTTGTGAAGGACAGCCTGACCAAATTTTAAGAGAGCACTTTCACACAGTTTTATGTCAAAGATTCAAGGACTATTGCTGCAGCTTTGAAGCGTACACCGGGTAAGAAGTAAAGCCAGAGTTGGAGTACTCCTACTTAGTGTTTGCCTGCATCGGAAATACGGCAATTGGGAGAGGGTACGGGAGCGTAGCCCCCGATAGGAAAATACGGCAATTGGGAGGGGGTTTCCGGTTTGTTACTTCCCAACCTCCGTCCCCCCAGCTTTAAGGTAAACTCATTTTGTATTACTGAGTGTAGTCAGTGGCGATCTAGAGGCACCGTAGGAAGATAGATAATCGGGAGGGAATCTGGGGGCATAGCCCCCAGGTTAGGAGGAATTTTGGTTCATACAGCGATCCTACTGATAGTTCATGCATTCAAAGATGCGGTTCACGCTCGTTCATTTACGCAACACCGTGTCGAATCATACGTGGCAGAATCTCCTCTCGGGTTCCTACATTTTCACTTTATCATCTGAAATGCTATCCTTGGCTCGGATTTTCAATTTCCCCACATTCTTTTGCTTTTTAGTGATGGACGAAATCACCCCCCCAACCCCAATTCCCCACGGGAACCCCCAACATTGTTGGCGGAGTCGCAATCCTGTCGTTTATAGGCACGATAAAATCACAGAATAGGGATGAAATCACAGAAAATGCTACAAACATAGCATGTGTGTCCACTTGGTCCTAAGAATAATAAAAATTTTGATGTGCGCCCCTGCCGGAAAAGTAGCTCTTCAGTGGCAGGCTTCCGACAAAAAACACCGCAAAAATTTCCCAGCAGTCTCGATACGACTATGAATATTGTGTGAAATGACCAAGACAGAATTATTGACAGTGCTCAAGCACGAGTGTATGCGGACGAATAGCCAAAATATTATAAAATCCGGTGCCGGAACAATATCCACTGCGTTTATTTAAAGCCATTAAACATCATATCCACAGGAGGAGAGACAGAAGGAAATTGAACGCAGAAAGATGGGTCAAGAGATAGCCAAAAGGAAATTGGAGCAGGAAAACAAGGAGATCCGAGCTGCAGCAAGAACGCCGAAAAGACAAAGAAGAGGACAGATTAGCCAGAGAGAGAGTAAAGTGAGTATTCATAGATAAGGCTTGCTATAGTCTCCTATGGGTATAAACCCACTTGTGAGAACTTCTTTCATTTAATACAGAACGGATGAAGATTTCAGTGAATGTCTTCCCTGCACAAAGGATTTTATAATTTCAACAATTTGATATTCTAGCAACCATAATGGAAAATGAAAGTCCATGGATATTCTTTTGAAAGAATATATATTGTGATGGTATATATGTTCTGTTATGCAATAGTTAGTGTATTTGGTGTTATTGCAGAGCCCAGATTGCTGCTGATCGAGCAGAACGAGCTCTCAAGAAACCTGCAGCTCCACAGTCAAGCCTGTTGCTCCAGTTTTGTTCCTGCTGCTCTCATCAAATAAGTAAATGACATTTATGTGTATGTATAGTTGATATGTTATCTGTGAGTGCGTGCGTGTGTTGTTAGAGTTTACTTTTCCTTCATAATATATGCCTAAAATAATTCTCCAGGTGCTCTCATGCAATTTACGGGACAAATTATGTATTTGCTGGGAGTATACTCTTGAGGAATTTGGATAAATGTCTGATATAGTTAAATGTAGAAAATATGTTGCTGTTTCAGATTTTTATTGAAATTAGCATTATTTTTCCTTTATGAAATTCTCTGTAATATACAGTATATCATGGAATATGTTGAACACATTGTCTGTTTTTTTCTCTTTGTAGGAAGTTATCATAGTGAGGCACTGTCATTCATTTTTCTCCTTTTTCAGTAGCAACATTTCCAGGATCAAGTTCCGTCTTCCTGATGGATCCTCAAGCATAGCACAGTTTTCTTCGAGTACCACATTGGAAGAAGTAAGACAGCATGTGAGACAGAACATAAATCTTCCTTTCTCCAGTTTCACCTTGACATCAACTGTCCATAATAGACCATTTACATCAGAGGATAATGATAGGTCTCTTACTGACCTTGGCCTTGTACCATCTGCCATCTTGATTATTTTGTCTGTAAGTATTAATTTCTTTATTCTGTTAATTTTTCAGCATGTACCTCAAACACATTATTGAAACAGTGATAGAGGATTGCATTTTTTTTATTCTTACCAAAATCTGTTGTGAAGATTACTGTGTAAGAGCTTATGCACTTATTAGTAACCAAAAACAAAATAATGCAAAGAATACATGATGTGATTGAAAGTCCTGGAATTGCTTTGGTTTTAGACAAGCAAAGCAAGACATGGACTGTGCTATCAGTAGGAACAAGCCTGAACTATTGTGAGTGACTGTAGCAAGGGTCTTTGTGGTTCAAGTGCTAGGACTTATGTTGTGCACATTTTTGTGACCAGAGTGTACACCCTGTCATTTGTGATTTCAACATGGAATGCAACTCAAACAATGAGTGAACTTCAGATTCTGTGTCAAACAGCAAAATCTTGTAACAGACCTATGGCTATGAACTGGTTGAGGTGTTTTCAGTGGCTCTTGCACTTTTATCAGGAGGGTATTATTGGAAAATGGCTTGACTGTGGGGACACCCTCTGTAAGTATAACTCCAGAAGATATCAGAGAAATTGAATGAATTGTGTATGAAGATCATTGGATTAGCATTACCTTTC
>NW_020870300.1:530383-535177 GCF_003789085.1 Penaeus vannamei
GTACTTTCATTGCCATTATTATGATAATTATCATTATCATTATTTTCATTATCATTATCAAGAATGTCATACTCACTCTTAATAGTTATTATTGTCATCATTATGAGAGCTGTTTTTGTCATTATACTTATTATAATCATCGGTATTATCGCTCAGATAGCTTGACTTTTGTAAAATATACATCAGCACATAGTTGGTCCAACATCTAATGGAGGTTATCGAGGAATGTGTATGAGATGAACGAATGTATTTATAAAACTTGTGAGAATATGAGACGCAGTGAGATGAATAGTGTAATACAGTAGTTTATTGAGAATATGTAAGGAGTGAACGAAGGTGTTATATAACTTTAGTAGACGTATGGAAGATCGACATTTTTGTGATCGAGGAAATTAATAACTTATTACTGCTGACTCAATGAATTATAGATTTCAATAAATAAATAAAGACTTGCAAACGAGAATGGTAATACCTATGGATATCTGGCTCACTGGTGTTTTTGAAATAAGTATATAAATGGTATTTACGATTGGAAGTCCGTGCAGAGTAATAATAATAACGATAATGGTAACAGCACTGGGTATGCCAACGAGATAAGTAGAAAAGAAAAAAGTATTTTATGTATTTATTTCCAGGATTTCTCTTCATGACTGTAGTGGGTCCTCATTTTATCTTCTAATAACACCTCCCCAGTAGCAATGCTTACTATTTATTTTTCTTAATTAACCCCATTTGATTTAATTGTTGTAAACCATAAACGGCCGGCACCCGGGGGGGGGGGGGTCCCGGTTTTCGGCAGTGCACCCTGAGTCTGTTTGTTTCATTGTTCACTTTCTTTGCTCGTTATTGTGTAGTGTGTCCGGTGTATTTTTTTACGTGAAGACCTTTTTATTTTTAATCTTTTTATGATTTAAGCGCTCGAGGTGCGAACTCAGCGGAAGCCAGCCAGCCCACCGCGGGCGTCAGAGTGGGCGCTCGAGCCATCGCAGAGGCGGTTCCGACATCTTATGCTTAGATGAGATGAGTAGATCGCTTGATAGAGGGCAAAGGAGAGGGAGTTAGAGAGAGAAAGAGAGAGAGAAAAGAGAAAAAGAAAAGAGAGAGAAAGAAAAAGAGAGATAAAGAGAAAAAAAAGGAGAGAGAGAGAGATAGGGAGGGAGAGAGAGAAAGAGAAAGGGAGAGAGAAAGAAAGAAAAAGAGAGAATTATCCAAATCATAAACATACAAAACTCTTCCACTGGACACATTTCAGTGCAATGGGACGCAGACAATTACGTCTAATATGACATTTTACTTTCACACACACACACACACGTATATAAAATTACAAACTTGTGCAATATGTGTTCTCCTAAAAGCTAAACTATAATTATAGTAAAATTCACTAATGTAAGACAAGCTTCCGTGGTGCAGTGGTTAGCATGATCGCCTCTTACGTGACAGACTCGGGTTCGAATCCCGACGGAAACAAACCGAATAACATTTTTGTGCGTGATTTTCATTTTGCATCTCTCTGTTTACTTCTCTACCCTTCTTTATCTTTCTACTTTTGTTTCTGTCTCTCCAGTGTCTAAAATGTGAAGTATGAAGGAATTGGAGCGTTTGATTTTGTATTTTTTGGATTTGCTTGGTAGTTTGTTAGTGTTTATGCGCATTTTCACAATTTTGTTGTTATTCCTCTAATCATCATGTGATTGTATCAGTAATATGAAAAGCAAAGAATGAGAGGAAGAAGAGGACGAACAAGTGACGCAGAAAAAGAAATAAAAACCAAGACGGAGGAGAAAAGGGGAGGAGGAAAGAGGTGAAAAAGGAGAAGCAAATATTTTTTATTGTCGTTTAGTGTTGTCCGTTCCACGTTGCTTACTTAGATAAATCAAACGAACATATAGAAGAGAAGAATCATTTGTTAGTCGGATCTGATTATATAATCAAGGTTACAAAAGAAATGGATTTGCGACATAAAACAAACTGCACGATCTTCTTTTTACTGCAGATTGATATTTACTTATATATTTTGAAAGGTTTGTTGTCACTGTAGTTATAAATAAATAAATGTATGCAACTTTTGGTCCGGAATAAAATAAAATAAAATAATACACAAACCAGACAGTACAGCTTCCAAGGTGTGAAATACTACTACTATAGCACTGTCCTATAGCTGGTCCTGTGAGACCCATACATACATGTGCGAGGGACCCAGAGAGGCCGGCCAAAAGCCTTTTTCTTTCATTTTACGGGTTCATGTTCTCTTTTTCTTGTCCGTTCCTCCTCTCTCATTCTGTTTGCCATCTATATTTGAAGAATTTCTTAGGTTTCGTCAAGACCAAATTCTATTATGAACCGTATTCATGTTGACAAATGTGGAAAATGAATGAGAATGAATATCTTCACAATGCAAGGGATGTATTTGATCGGTTTCGAATATATCTTCGTCAGAAATACATACATTTGAGGAAATACACAGCATATTTATATTACATGGGAGCTGATGAATCACCTAAAGATCGTGACCTCGCGCTCGTTATACGCATAATTGCCGCCGCGACCTTGGATAGCTTGAATCGACCCGATGCGGTGTTCATATTTTCTCTGTCGCGATGTGTGCAGCTTCCATGACCTTCCTTTTGTATTTGTTTAATCCTTGGTCATGGCTGCAGCATAGACGTATATACCTTGCTCAACTTCAGGATGAATACTGAATGCTATTTTAAACAGAAAGAGAGAGACGCATGTGAAAAAGAAAGAAAAAGAAAGTCAGAGAGAGAGCGAGAGAGAAACCATCTATTATCTTCTCTTATCGAGATACTACACACATTCAATTTACATTCATACTGATCGAACAACGACAGGCAGTACAAAAGAAACAAACTAAACAATTTCCAATGAGTCTGGATAAATGGAAAATAATTAAAAGGAGTAAAGGTATACCAGTAGTCACTATTATGAATAAACATATGTAATTCCAAACTCTGATATGAAATTACCAGAATTCCTATATTCTTTTACTGACTCTTCCAAAAACATTTGTCTTTCCCTAAAAATAAGCAGCTTTAATCTTCGAAGCGTTTGGTAGATTTAATACTTGATCTTGAATGTTGGTTTATTTTACACTCCATGTCAATAATCAACAATGAATTTCATAATTAGTGCTGTTCATTTGGATTCCTTTAGGATTCTTCTGTAAATTTCGTATAATTTTCTGTTTAAGTAACAGTACATTTTCAAAAATAAATATAAATTAATATATAACCTGTATTCATATGCTTTCTCAATAATGTATATTTAAAAGAATACTAGTTTTTTTTTTTCGAATGAATGATATAGCATACTACAAAAAATCTACTTGAAAAAAAATAATGGGAATAGAAAGCAAAATGAAATGCAAACAAAATATCCTGATAGTAAGGTGAACTACAACAATCCATTTCATACCAAACCAAAAACCTATCCACTAGATATAGAGTTAGCATAGGATCCAACTGTCTAATGCAATAGTAGTAGTATTTCACACCTTGGTAGCTATGCTGTCCGGTTTGTTTTCCTTCCGGACCATAAGTAGCATTCATTACTTCTTGACACTGTGAACTACAGTGACAACAAACCTTTCAAAATATATAAGTAAACATCAAGCTGTAAAAGGAGATCGTGCAGTTCGTTCTATGTTGCAAGTCCAAACACTCTGCAACATGATTACACTAAATCGGATCTGATTGCTAACAAACTTATGATTCTTCTCTTTTATGTTCGTTTGTTTTTCCTAAGTAGGCAACGTGGAACGAAGTCAGCATTAAGCAAGACAATAAAACAATATTTGCTTCTCCTTCTTTAACCTCTTTCCTTCGCCCTTTTCTTTCGTTTTGATTTTATTTCTTTTCTGCTTCTTGTTCGTCCTCTTCTTCCTCCTCCCATTCTTGCTTTCTATATTACTAACAATCATATGATGATGAAGGAATAACAACAAAATTGTGAAAACGCGCATAATCATCAACAAATAGACAAGCAAATCCCCCCCCCCCCCAAATCCAAAATCAAACACATTTCATACTTTTTTACATTTTAACTGGAACAAGAGACGGAACAAAAGTAGAAATAAAGGAAGGTAGGGAAGTAGATAGAGAGATGCAAACAAATTCAGAATAAAAACATATTCGTCTCCATCGGGGTTCGAACCCGAGTCTTCGCGTGAAGGCGACCGTGCTAACCACTACACCATAGACTCACATGTAATGTGAATTTTACAACAATTGTATTTTAGCTTTTAGGAGAATACGTATTACACACTTATTTTACTTCTTTTTTGATGTGTGCGAAGAATTTGTTGCCATCAAATAGAGCAGTAAAATGAAACTGTGTCAAATAGATGAATAAATGTTGCACAGAGATAGAGACAGATAACAGTGTATATATTCGGAGTGTATATATATAAATACATATACACATGCGTGTGTCTGCTGCTCTGCCTAAATATATATGAATGAATTACCTCTCCGATCGGGACTCGAACCGCCGCGTTGCAGGCAGGGAACTGCAAGTGTGTGTGTGTGTGTGTGTGTGTGTGTGTGTGTATGAGTGTTTGTGTGAGTACATGTGAGTGTGTGTGAGTGTTAGTGTGAGTGTACATGTGAGTGCGACTTGTATAGCAACTGATATACCTATATATATATATATATATATATATATATTATATATATATATGTATATATATATATATATATATATATATATATATATATAACTATATATATATATGTGTGTTGTGTGTGTGTGTGTGTGTGTGTGTGTGTGTGTGTG
>NW_020870300.1:550948-555948 GCF_003789085.1 Penaeus vannamei
TAATATCATAATACATCTGTTACACCTATTACGTGTATTTACACCTGCCCTCATCTCTTTCTCTCTTCACTTTTCTGTCTGTTTTTTTTTTTTTCCTTCAGTCTCTTTATCTCTTCTTTTCACAATACTTTTCTCTCTTCCTTCGTCTTTATTATTCTTTTGCTCTCTCTGCTCCCTTTCCTCTAACTCTCTTTCCCCCTGCTGTCCCCTCTCCATCTGCTTGTACCTTCCATTTCTCTCCCACCTTTTATCTCCTCTCTCTCTCTCTCTCTCTCTCTCTCTCTCTCTCTCTCTCTCTCTCTCTCTCTCTCTCTCTCTCTCTCTCTCTCTCTCTCTCTCTCTCTCTCTCTCTCTCTATTTCTCTCTCTCTCTCTATTTCTCTCACTCTCTCTATTTCTCTCTCTCTCTCTCTATTTCTCTCTCTCTCTCTATTCTCTCTCTCTCTCTATTTCTCTCTCTCTCTCTATTTCTCTCTCTCTCTCTTTACTTCTCTCTCTCTCTCTTTATTCTCTCTCTCTCTTTATTTCTCTCTCTCTTTATTTCTCTCTCTCTTTATTTCTCTCTCTCTCTCTCTCTCTCTCTCTCTCTCTCTCTCTCTCTCTCTCTCTCTCTCTCTCTCTCTCTCTCTCTCTCTCTCTCTCTCTCTCTCTCTCCATCTCTCTCTCTATTTCTCTCAATTTTTCTATTTCTCTCTCTCTCTCTCTCTCTCTCTCTCTCTCTCTCTCTCTCTCTCTCTCTCTCTCTCTCTCTCCTCTCTCTCTCTCTCTCTCTTCTCTCTCCCTCTCCCTCTCCCTCTCTCTCTCCCTCTCCCTTCTCCCTCTCCCTCTCCTCCTCCCTCTCCCTCTCCCTTCCCTCTTCCCTTCTCCCTCTCCCTCTCCCTCTCCCTCTCCTTCTCCTTCTCCTTCTCCTTCTCCCTCTCCCTCTCCCTCTCCTCTCCCTCTCTTCCTCTCATTCTCTGTTTTTTCTTTTCCTTTCTCTTCTCCTTTTCATCCATCTTCTCCCTCACTCTCTCTCTCTCTTCCTCTATTGCTCTTTCTCCCTCTCCCACTATCCTAGTGCTGCAAAGTTATTAACATATTGATATAGCTAGAAATTATATGAACTATTACTTGGAACGACAGAACCTACATAGATAGTGTGTGTAATGTAAAGCATAATACAAAATGAAACTTTTATTTTTGCATTCTGTTTTATAAACGTTAAAAAGGTTGTGAAAGGCGTTTTTGCATGTTTTAAGAGGTAATGATCTTATAATCTATGAGGTAAACAAAATAAATTGAAGAGCAGGGAAGCATATGCTTATGCCTTGATGAAGCAAGAAAATGAAATGTGTTTCCCTATTTCTCCCTCCATTCTATGGCTTACACATTGTTTGACATGAATCTTATAATCTTTGTAGTGAATTCAAAAAGTATACTTTTTGTTCTGGTATTCAAAATGAAGTATTTATTACATTACCCCAGTCATTTGGTTGTGCTTTTCTACTTTATACTGTATGTTACACACACACACAAAAAAAAATCATACAAAAGCAAATACAAGTAGAAACAAACACACATGAACACAAACACTTGCATAAATACATGCATATATATTTCATTTGTCACTAAAAAAAGAAAAGACCATTAGAATTACAAAAACTTTCTCCTTATAGAATATTAGTGTGTTTTTTTATTGATTTTCTTGCCTTTTTTCTATTTTTATGAATCTGCTATGAATGTGTTTACTACTTATCTTTTAAATCTCTCTTTGTGTGACATGTTAGACTTGATTATAGAAAGTGAAATGTATTATTTGATTCCATTTCAAAGAAGGAAAAGCTTTCTTAACAGGAAATGTTTGATAATCTTTATTCATAGGAAATTCTTTCTCCTCACTATCCCCCTTCCTCCCTCCTGTTCCTGTCTGTCTTCCTGTTTAATCTGGTGACCCAAGATTATACCAACGATATGCAAATATAATCATGCCATTGACGTACTGAACCTCATCAGAATATTCAGCTAAACATTCTCTTTACATACATAGAACTCTCCAACATATCACCAATTTAAAACCCTCAATGAGCAACATCCTTGTGGATATGTTTTGTTCCCTTTCACACTTTCCATAATATAACTTTTGGATTACAAGAATACGTGGATTTATCTATGCAGAAGGACACCTTAGGTAGTTTTATAAAACTAGAATGCACAGACATGTGATTACCTATTACAGCTTATTAGACTGATCATTGCCGCAAGGAAATCATTAACCATATCTTTCATAACAAGCACACATCATATCAGGAAATGAAATGGCACAAAAATATACCATAGAATTTGTTGTTGTTTTGATGTGTTTATATTTTCCTCTGTACATAACTTAATGTTTAGGGAATGATACTGAAAATTATTTGATGTTCAATCAAAAATTCAGCAGATTTGACTGAAGTAAGATGAGAGCATTATATGAAACTGTGTGATGCACTCTCTTGCTGTGTGTGGTCGTGAGTTGGAAGAATGATCGTGCTGTCACTCAAAGTCGTCTTCATGCAAGCTATAATATTTACCCATCAGGTTGCTCCAGTTCTCACAAATTTGATTTCCAATAGTTTTAAAGATCAGCTTTCTAAGTTTAATATTGATAAGTAGATTCCGTTGTGGGCAGACTGGGAAGGGACACAGTGGTGAAGCGGAAACAAGGGGCAGTTGTCTCTTAACTGAGGTAGAAATAAGTATTGCTTATTGAATACTTCAAGTTCTTTGTCATGACTACAAATCAGTTCTGATATACAATCCACTTCATGTAAATACTTCAATGGTATTATGTCATGGATTCCAGCTGTATTATCAGTATTACATTCATAATTATTGAGTATTATTGAGTAAGGTAGTACTAGTATATGTAATATATTTTATCGTGAATTAATTGAAAATGATATGTCTACAATCTAAGGCAATTTGACAAAAGTTTGTTTGGGTCATTTTATACTTTCTCATAACTAGTGGACAGTTGTTTCTTTGAGAATTTGAACAGAGGTAGATGGCAACCTCATATTTCATAAATATGTGTGATAGGAATTTTCACACATTTTACTATATCCCAAATGGCACATCATTTGACTAGTAAAGCTAAGCATTTTAATTCACTAAATCCTTTCTTATTATTTTCTTCATTGAATTAACATTGGGAATGTAATGTCACATAAACGTAATGCTAGCCGATTATCATCATTTATCATTTCAATCTTTTATGATATAAGGACTTCCTCCCAAATTGGAAGGTAAAAGTGCTATAAAGAGTATAGATTCTATCAGACTGTCAGCAGTGTGATAGATTTGCATAGTTATGATTTCATTAATATTGTTTAGAAACACAGTAATTTTTCTAATCTGGTTTTGGGTATTATGAGGTGTAATTTAACCTTTTGGAATTGGCTATATGCAAAACAATAATGAAACTTTTTCTGATAGCTAGGGTGAAGCAGACCAAAAATGGTTGTGATTTAATATGCACACCAAAGAGAATCGGGGAAATTAGTTACATCTACACTTCTGTCAAATTTGTTATTGAACTCCTCCACATACATCTCTAAAAAGTATCTCTAAGAATCTACTGTATATCCCATTCACATCTACATATGTTCATATATACAGTTAATGTATTTGTGAAGTAAGTGATCGTAAGATGGTTAATGACGGATATTTGACTAAAGTTTGGAATGAAACGAGAAGGTGAATATATAGATGTGTTTCTTCTTACGAGTCTTAATAATGGTCAGTTTATTTTTAGTGATAAGGATTATTTTTAATTATTAGTCAAAAAATGATTTATGATTGTTTACTGTTAGTGATCAGGTTTCATCATATGGGCATTTATCCATGGCTTTTGAATTCTTTATATTCTTAAATAGCAAGAGACAGCTTATGTCTGTCATAGAACAGAAAGATAAAAAAAATGGTTGAAGTGAGTTATGTTGAACTGCTGTTCATTTTCTTGATTTTGTATTTTAGTTCAATTTGTTTTGACCATAAGTATGGTTTTGTGACAATTTGTTGTGCATTTTTTAAAAACTGAAGCCAAAGTCTTATGTTGTACTAATACGTCATTTATTTTTCTATCTTTTATCTCCCTTTTCCCCCCTTTAAAGATGAATGGTAAATGACATGTCAAGAGCATTATGATGTACATATCTGAAGTGTTTGTAAAATGTTTCATTATTTTTATAGAAAAGTGACTCATCAGATAATCTCATTTTTCCCCAAAGATCTAAATGGAACCAGAGCTTATCATCATCGTTTCCTCTCTGCATGTTATATTAAGCGATAGTAAAGTTTATCCCAAGGTGAACTTGTGGTTATTTAGTATTGAGGAAAGTGATATTTTTTAAGAGTTATATTTTGGGGAAGAAATATACAGGGTTGTTGTGGAATTATTTCACAATGGAATATTCACATTTTAAAACATATTTATAATTCATTGGTATGTCTTTTTTATAGTAAACAGGGATGGTATATATAAAACTGTCAGTATAATGGTATTTAAGTTTTTTATTTCTCTTTATCCTTCCTCTCTCTGGGTATCCATTTTTACACATTTTTACATGTTACACAATTGAATCCTTAGGAAGCTTTATCATAGTTGAAAGCACCCTATGACAAAAACGGCTTTGTTAGACAAGTTGGCAGATTTTTTTTTTATTATTACTCACACTAAGTAATGATTTAAATGATGGGATACAGTTCCTAGATATTAATGATGATTATACACACATACTGAGTTTATAAAATACAAGAATAGATATATCTCGGTAAAAAGCAATATAATATATTGTCACAAAAATATTTGACATGTTTAAGGCATTGATATTATTTTTATTTTATTTTTATTATCTTTTTTCTTCTTTTTTCATTGAACTGTGATGAATGGTTGGTAACTTAGATAGGACTGCTAGGTAGAAATGCCAGCATTATAGCAACTGATGATATTTTTCTCCATAGGCTAGTTGAAGGTGATTTTTT
>NW_020870300.1:560948-568448 GCF_003789085.1 Penaeus vannamei
ATTTGGATAAAAAAGGAAAGAAAACAAAAGTTGAGAGAGTCTAAATGAGTCTGTTTCTTAGCTGTAGCATAGCGTAGCATAGTGTAGCGTAGTGTAGTGTAGCGTAGCGTAGTGTAGTGTAGTGTAGTGTAGTGTGTGTGTTGTGTGTGTGTGTGTGTGTGTGTGTGTGTGTGTGTGTGTGTGTGTGTGTGTGTGTGTGTGTGTGTGTGTGTGTGTGTGTGTGTGTGTGTACACACGTGCATGTGCACATGTGTGCCTATGTGTATGTACACGGGTGCATATTTTGCACACATACACATACAACAAAAATGATGGGAAAAAAATGAAAGCATGCATCTATAAGAATAACCACAGGTAATTTCCTCTGAATTTTGTATAAAAAAAAAAAAAAAAAAAAAAATCACAGCATTGGGTTGGTAAGGCTCTCAAGACCCATTTTCAGATTCTGAACCTGTAGGCAGAGATGAGGTAGAGGAACAAGTTAAGATGGTCACGGATGACAACATCATATCATGTCAAGTAAGTATGGGGCTCGCAGAGCCCAATTTTCAATGACTCAAATAAGTCTTTGATAATCATAGCAGATATGTCCAAAAATGATATCAGAAAGCCCTTTGAGAATGTGAGTGAAATAATATGTGTAAAGTACTCACACTAACTACAAATGGCCAGAAAACTGATCATTTATCCACACATCAACTGTATATTTTATATATCAGCTCTACAATATATACTGCCAGAGTCATTCAGCTACAAAAGGCCCTCAGTAAATACCTCAGTACTACGAGTATGAGGATGATCCATGCATGAACTTGTATGTTATAATCACCTAAATCACACAACACAAACACATCATCATCACACTGGAATATTCAATTAATTATACTTATATTACACATCAATTTGGCTGTTAATGTCCTTATCCAAAATATAAATAACCTTTGATGCAATGGCCATATTGCACACATTCGTAACTTCAATTTATACTTTCTTTAGTGTGTAAGAAATGAAGATAGTATATATAACAATAAGGTGATATATACTTCATATGGCCACATGAACAAGAGAAAACACAAAGATGAAAATAAAAATAAAAAACAAATGCGAATCTTGTTTATAATTCCTCTTTTTAATGTTTTACATTTTTTATGCAAATAATCCATGTCACTAAGAAAAATAGTGATAAAGATGATGATAAAAGCAATCATAACAACAAAAATAATAAATGATAAAATTATATAATCAATTTTTGATGATGATGATGATGATGATAATATATAATAATAATAATAATATTAATAATAATAATAATAATAATAATAATAATAATAATAATAATAATAACAACAATAACAAAATAATAATGATAATAATAATAATGATGATAACAATAACAATAATAACAATATTAATAATAACAATTATCTAATAATAATAATAACAATAATAATAATAATAATAATAATAATAAAATAAAAATAATAATGATTACAAAATTTTCAATTACAGTCATCTATTTATCTGACTGTTTTTCTATAAGAATATCAACTTTTCTTTTCACATTATGCATGCCTTTGTGTCACAGATACAGTGTGTACATTAGTAAAATGTTAGTAACTCTAAAAATGACAATATCCTTATTTTTACACATGAACATCATGTTTTGCATTAATCACTCAATCTGCTTCACATCTTGATAGTCTTAACACTTTACCACCCAGAAAGAAAATTCATTGGCTACATATACTATCATATGAACCCAGATGTCGGGTATTCGCAAAAGGACATACGTGACGGCATAAGCATCATATAAAGAGATGCCAGACAAGGAAGATATTCAGGGTAAATAAATGTTTTGAATGCAAAGACGTTTTACTGTAAGAATACGTTGAAATGAGGAAAAATGTATTTGCCAGTTGGACCCACCCTTGAGCGGTAAAGGGTTAAAGAAATAAAGGAAAGAGATAAGGAAAGTGAGACTACAAACAGACATATGAATTCCTATAATAAATATTGGCATTTAAAGGCTAATCAATATAAAAGCACTTGAACAGGAAGAAGAAATATATATTATATATATATATATATATATATATATATATATATATATATATATATATATATATATTATATGTATCACAAAAGAAAGCCCTTCATTTTAATATTGAAATGAAGTAATTGTTACAGAACGATTGCTTTTTCCTTTACATTCACACCAATGAATCAAGAGATTTTTTTGCATCTAATCTTATGGATAAAAAAAATCTAGACCTACATTGTCAGGGAAAGACATTAATAAATATAAAAAACTGAATAAGTACACAGATAAACGATATTCAGAAAGAGAAATGAAAGCCCTACATGAATATATGCAGTACAAAAAAACCTATCTTGTAAATGATCAATCCCTATCTAACACTAACAATGTTCATAATGAGGCATATGAATTGCAAAAAAAAAAAAAAGAATATGTATGAAGCATCATTTAAATGCTGTGCTATCAATGGTTATCAAACATATACCCAATTACACTGCTTAGTCAAAAAATTATATGGTTGATGCACTGACTCCAATACAGAGCAATATGTTTTCTATCAACCTTCCTGTCTCCTCGAACTTGGCATGATTTACAACTTAAGGTAGTAATTATTTACATACCAATTAATTCTCTATCGATCTTCCTCTTCCTATTCCCTCGAACATAGCATGATTTACAACAGAAGGTAATAATTATTTACATACCAATCAATTACATTTTCAAACAAAGAAAAAAAAGACTTCAGTGCATTATGCAAGGAGTATACAAACTCGATGGGTCTTGCATTCTCACAAACATCTCAAAGACATAACATTAGCACCAAAAATTCCATTATTTACTTTGATAGTCCTACATCACACATAAGGAGGCTAAATATGCCAGTCTCTGTTTAATGAGTTACATACTAACAAAGATTTTTTTGTAAATCTAAATATAGAATCTGGTCCAATATTTCTAATAGTCTGATTAAGAAAGCTTAATATGAGTGACTGCTTAAGAAATACCAATGAGGAGATATAATGAATCTGATGTCAAATAGTGTTAATGAATACCCTGAAATTCATTTTCTAAGACAATGTAAAATCATTTTAAAAATGAAACAAAAGAAAATGAGAAGTATACAAACATCCGAAGAAAACTGCTCAATGGCACAGTAGTTTTCAAATTTATGCAGAGCAGATGTTCAATCCTTTTAAAAGCCTTCACACTAAACAAAATGTAGTGCATTAGTACTTTTTTTCTACACAGCCATCTGTTTTGCAAAATCTTAATGAGCGCCTCCCCAGCTTTGACAATAAGTTGTGCCTTCATCAACCTCTATAAGCACATTCAGTTTATGCCATTTTTTCCAAAATTTTGGCTATTTTACTGCACTGTGTTGGAGTTAACTTGTTTGGCGAGCTTCTTGGCTTGAATTCTCCAAATGCAAGGGATGAAGAAACAACATCAGTCCTGAGACAGCTATCATACTGCCAGCAAGAAGGAAACTGTAGTCATAGGAGCCAGTCAGATCAAAGAGTGCACCTGAAAAAGAGGAGATATAAAAAAGGATGTGTTAAGCAAGATCTTATGTAAAAAGAAAGCTATTTCTAATTCACAAACACAATCACATAACCATCACAAAAAGACACACATACAGATAAATGTAAGGATCATACAAATGGCATACAGATTTTCACGATCATAATACTTACCACACATCGGTGGGCCCAAAACAGAAGCAATGCCTTGGAACATAAGGAGAAGACCAAAGGCATTTGTGAGTCTCTCCATCCCCAACAGATCCACAAGCACAACAGATGTCAGTCCAACATACGCGCCTGACATGGATCCGAAGACTATTGCGTAAAAGATCTGGGACGCATAACTATAAAACCAAATGCTCATACAGGTACCTGTTAATAAGAAAAGAAAAGATTACTTCCTTTCCTAGGAATAGGATTAAATTATCAGACTTTGCATAAAGGAACATATTTCAAGAACAATATAAAAATGGAAGTGATATTATTTCTACTCTATCTGCATATAACACAGAAAACCATTGCTAATTATACATATACAAAATTTGAGTGTGGATGACGGAATCATTTTATTCTTTACACTATTTAACACTTATTTCTGATATTCAACCCTGACTGTGTTTTCTGACAAAAATTTCTCTTCTCTTTTTATTATATTCCAAAATGGTGCTAAAAAACTATGAAGTGCATTTTAAGGGGACCATCCCTAAAAAAAAAATCAGTTTTAATATAAAAAAAATAATAATCTACCAATTTACTTCAGCCTTCTGCACCTTTTGTTACAAAATTTGTACAAATCCCCCAAAAGGGAGCAAAGCCCCCATGTAAAATTCCCCCTGCAATTTTTTCCACATATGTCGCTTGCTTATTGCTATTGCCCACATTGTTGCACACTTTATGATAAGAAAAAAATCAGCATAACCATCAATATACCACCCAATGAGACTGGCAGAGTTGTTGTTTTTTCAAAGTTTGCCTTAGTTTCCTAAAAAAATACCTTTTCCATACTTTAAAATATTTGACAAAAGAAGAAGAAGAAGAAGAAGAAGAAGAAGAAGAAATGTGTAATTGTGTATACAATTGTGTGTACATATATATATATATATATATATATATATATATATATTATATATATATTATATATATATATATTATATATATATATATGTAAATGTGTATATGCATATATAAATGCTTGTATATGTGTAAGCCTGTGTGCATGCATACCATGTATACAGGTCTGCGAGATAATGAGAATGCTTAGAGTAACTAGCAGTTCATAGTTACCGAGTAACCTGAGTCGTTACTTTATTCATTAGAAATAACCATTTACAAAACATTGATATTTTAAAATATAAACTCACCAGTGTCTGTTTCCCATAGATATTTCTTTTCTTAGCCTAATAACATAAACATTAATTATCTTAAGGGGTATCTGACATTTCATGTGGGATCTTTAGCCTTTATATGCTTCAGTCGTTTATACTTAGTATGAGGTAGCTACATTTTTACTATTACGGGTTTTCTCGATTGCTTCGGCTCCAATTAACACAAAAAGCATGAAAAATCTCTGAATTATCCTAAACAAACAACTCGTGTTCCTTTATTCTTTGAGATAGGAGACTCACCACAGCATATGCATTATTGTTGAACCCTAATGTTATATATATAATGTCTATGTCAGATTCAAATGATATCTACCACATATTATAATGAAAAAGACATGAAAAATTGTTTGATGATTTTTAGATTTTCTTAATTTTTTCATCATAAAACCCTCACATTGGTAGGAATTTGTTATCATTAGAATTTTTCATCCTCCAGTGACTTATTTCATTAAATAACGTCAAAATACGATTCATTTTCACTCTAGTAGGGGATAAATATATACATGTAAAAATTCCTGACGCCGCATCCGAGTGTCTTGGATTCACAAACCCCATCACAGCCGTGTTTTTCTTCACGGAGGTTTTATATTCACATGGGTAATTCTACGATCCTATATGAGTGTGTAATGGGTATAGCTCATTTCTGACAAACCCAAAACCCCAAGCCCATCTACCCCAATCAAACTTAGGGATCGTCCCTTAATAACCATTTCTTTTTAGTTACAAGCTACACATAATTAGATCAATGTTTTGATATCCATTTGTAGTAAGGCAAACACTGAAATAAATAATTCGTACAAAACAAGTATTTATAAATTTTCACAAAAGTTTATAAAAAAATTAAGAGATAAATAATAAAGAAAGAAAAAGATTAATCCATCCTAAATACTGATGTAAGACCACTTACCAATGCCACAGAGGGTGAGAGCTATATTGTAGAGGTAAAGGCGATTGACCCAAGGCTGATCAGAAATATAACCAAGCAAGATACGGCTCACTGTATTAGAAATGCCAATGACTGACAACAGATATGAGGGTCCTTGTTAGGGATACCGAGCTGTTGGGCGCGATCCTGTAAGGCAAGTGTCCTGTTTTGTAACTTCTTTTAACAGTAATGCTTTTGTTAAACATATGTTCTTATTTACAAAATTCTTTCTTACAAAAAATATTTCCAAGTTGCTAATACCTCCTGGAATTGTATCATGACATTATACATTATATAGCTTCTGTAATAATAATCTTACCATTTTGCAAATATATGAATATATCAGAACTCAATAAAGACTAGTTCTCTGTATATCAGTCGCAGATATAGAAGAGGTAATAGTCATTACACACTAAGGACAAAACTCACCACAATGAAAATATAAGGGCATTGAATCCAATGGATGTACAAAAGTTGGAGAAGGCAAAGAGGATGAATATTCCATCAACAAGAAGCTCCCAATCCATAAGGCTCTTCATGGCATCTCGTGTCTCCCTAGAGCATGGCACACATCCACACAACTGCAAGAAATTTCTGTTAAATGACTGAAGGACTCAACCTTACATTTCATTGTTTGAATTAATAAATAGTGAATATGCACAGTAAAGTTATAAAAAATGCATCAGATTGTTCACATCATACCACATAGCTTCGGCAACCTTAAGAAAAGTTTAAAAGTTTCATAACTAAAAGCATTGTAAATCTTATTACAAAATATTCTCTATTACACTGTGAAAATATTTTTGGATCAACCAATAAATTTGAAGTATCTTAATCCAGATGATTAAAAAATTTTGGGTGTACCGCCAGGAAATGTTCAGTCTAACTTAGAGAAGAGAAAAGAGCATTCTAAATGCTATAAATTTGTAGAATCTTATAAAAATCAAAGAAACTGAAAATGTGAATAACCATTACATCTTCAGTGCATCAAAGTGTATTAATACAGATCATGGATAAAAAAAAATCACAAACATAAAGAAAATATATTCCTGTAAACAAAAGTGTACAATACATGTGAGACTGTCACTGTGTCTTACTAACTGACCTTTGCTTTTTCCACTTCACTGGGTGTCTCCTCTGTATCTGGGAGCCTGGCCATAGATGCCCTATAACTGCTTGGATTCTGTCTGAGAGGGAAAGTAGGAATTACTAAAGGACTCTCTATTGGTTTGGATGCTGCAATCCCAAGTTCTAAGTTTGGGCATATTTTAAGTAGGGTTCTACTCCAAAGGTAAGATCTACAAAGGTTCAAGGATAAGGAGAACAAGGAAACCAAAGTTTAGCATTGGATTTCACTGAAAATCCAATCTAAGAGATTAAAGAAAAACAAGTGCTGTCTGAAAGAGGGGAATATTAAAGGGTGTATCTCTGACATGGCACTAAAAGGTTGGTTGCTCATTGCACAGAGGGTCTAATTCATAGATAAATTTAATACTCAAGAGGAAAAAATAATTATGGAAGAACCTTGCAAAATGTACATGTTAAAATGGAAATTAGTAGAAGAACCATAAATGTATGGAATAGGAAAGTGATACTTTGTACTAATCAAACATGCAACATTTTTTTGGT
>NW_020870300.1:573448-574507 GCF_003789085.1 Penaeus vannamei
ACTTTAATCCTCCTGGATCCAATTTGACAACGAAATTAAGTAGCAAGTTTATTAATTCAAGAATAATGGATACCCAGATAACGTTTTACAAGGCTCTCAGATTATTCTTAGACAATAAACTATGTCCATTCACAAAAATCCAAACTGCTCCCAAAGAAACTAAGCACATAAAATTACCATGTGTCGGAGACGTAAGCTTCATTATTCGTAAACAATTACGTGATACTAAACTAAAACATTCGTTCCCACAGACTAATTTAAACATTGTTCTTGTTAACCATTACTCTTTCTTTAAGAAGAGAATGCAACTGCCTTCAGAACTATGTTCAAATATAGTGTGCATTTATTATTGTCCAAGATGTAACGCTAGGTATATTGGATCTGCACAATGGTTCAAGCATCGTATACTTGAACATATGGGTAAATAAAAAAGAACCAGCCTACCTGAACCGACTTTCTTTTTCTGCTATCCGGCAACATTCACCTACAGAAGACCATCCATTCATTACACAAAGATTTCAAATTTTTGTCCACTACTTCTAACAGACTCGACCTTCTCATCTCAGAATCCTTCACATCCAAAAAAAAAAACGCAAATACCAACACATCCTTTCAATTGTTAACAGTATGGCCCAACCACCGTAACGAGCACTTGATATGTCTCACCCTTACCCATATTTTGTAGCCTCTCAAAATGTTTCTGTCCTTTCCTTTTTGGTTAATTTCTGATACTCAATTATTCTGTTACTCTATGAACTATTTTTGTCCTGTTTTAGTGCTTTGTCTAGTTGTTGTTCTTAGGTCATTATTTCTAGTCTGTTGATGGAGATTTGATATCTTTGAAACGTTATGTAATAAAGATGTCCGCCACAATCCCTGGTTCTACTTTTCATTTTGAGACTACGGTTCCCGAGTGAAAAATCAACTACTTTACATATATATATATATACTATATATATTATTATTATATATATTATATATATATATTCATATATATATAAACACACACACACACACGGACACATGAATATCATCATTATTGGGAGCTAACGCCGATGA
>NW_020870300.1:574607-579607 GCF_003789085.1 Penaeus vannamei
TCTCTCTCTTTACTTTCTCTCTCCTTCCTGTCCTAAAATCTTTCTCCTCTCTCTTCTTTCCTCTTTTAAACTTTTCTCTTCCTCCTTTTCAATTTCTCTATCCTCATCTCTCTCGTCGTTCTCTCTCCGTCTCTCTCTCTCTCTCTCTGCTCTCTCTCTCTTCCTTCACTTCTCCCCCTTTCTTCTCTCCTCTCTTATCTCTCTCACCTCCTCTCTCTCTCTCCTCCTCTTCTTCTCTCTCTCTCTCTCTCTCCCCTCCATCTCCGTCTGCTTCGCCGTCCTCTCTCCTTCTCTCTATCTTCTCTCTCGTCTCTCTCCTCTCTCTCTTCTCTCCCTCCTCTCCTCCTCTCTTCCTCTCGTCTCTTCTCTCCTTTCTCTCTTCTCCTCTCTCCTCTCAATCTCTTCTCCTTTACTCTTCTTCCTCCTCTCATCACTCTCGTCCCTCTTCTCCTCTCTCCTCATCCCCTCCTCTCCCCCTCCTTCTTATTTTTCTATTTTCTCGTCTCTTCTCATCTCTCTCTCCACTCACTCTCTTCCCTCTCTCGTCCTCTCTCTCTCTCGTTCTCTCTGTCCTCACTCCTCTCTCCTTCCTCTCTCTCTCTCTCTCTTCTCTCTTCTCTCCCTTCTCCCTTCTCTCCCTCTCTCTCCTCTCCCTCTCTCTCCCCTCTCCTCTCCCCTCTCCCTCCTCCCTCTCCCTCTCTCCCTCTCCCTCTCCTCTCCCTCTCTCTCCTCTCCTTCTCCTTCTCCTTCTCCCTCTCCCTCTCCCTCTCCTCTCCCCTCTCTTCCTCTCATTCTCTGTTTTTTCTTTTTCCTTCTCTTCTCCTTTTCATCCATCTTCTCCCTCACTCTCTCTCTCTCTTCCTCTATTGCTCTTTCTCCCTCTCCCACTATCCTAGTGCTGCAAAGTTATTAGCATATTGATATAGCTAGAAATTATATGAACTATTACTTGGAACGACAGAACCTACATAGATAGTGTGTGTAATGTAAAGCATAATACAAAATGAAACTTTGTATTTTTGCATTCTGTTTTATAAACGTTAAAAAGGTTGTGAAAGGCGTTTTTGCATGTTTTAAGAGGTAATGATCTTATAATCTATGAGGTAAACAAAATAAATTGAAGAGCAGGGAAGCATATGCTTATGCCTTGATGAAGCAAGAAAATGAAATGTGTTTCCCTATTTCTCCCTCCATTCTATGGCTTACACATTGTTTGACATGAATCTTATAATCTTTGTAGTGAATTCAAAAAGTATACTTTTTGTTCTGGTATTCAAAATGAAGTATTTATTACATTACCCCAGTCATTTGGTTGTGCTTTTCTACTTTATACTGTATGTTACACACACACACAAAAAAAAATCATACAAAAGCAAATACAAGTAGAAACAAACACACATGAACACAAACACTTGCATAAATACATGCATATATATTTCATTTGTCACTAATAAAAAGAAAAGACCATTAGAATTACAAAAACTTTCTCCTTATAGAATATTAGTGTGTTTTTTTATTGATTTTCTTGCCTTTTTTCTATTTTTATGAATCTGCTATGAATGTGTTTACTACTTATCTTTTAAATCTCTCTTTGTGTGACATGTTAGACTTGATTATAGAAAGTGAAATGTATTATTTGATTCCATTTCAAAGAAGGAAAAGCTTTCTTAACAGGAAATGTTTGATAATCTTTATTCATAGGAAATTCTTTCTCCTCACTATCCCCCTTCCTCCCTCCTGTTCCTCTGTCTGTCCTGTTTAATCTGGTGACCCAAGATTATACCAACGATATGCAAATATAATCATGCCATTGACGTACTGAACCTCATCAGAATATTCAGCTAAACATTCTCTTTACATACATAGAACTCTCCAACATATCACCAATTTAAAACCCTCAATGAGCAACATCCTTGTGGATATGTTTTGTTCCCTTTCACACTTTCCATAATATAACTTTTGGATTACAAGAATACGTGGATTTATCTATGCAGAAGGACACCTTAGGTAGTTTTATAAAACTAGAATGCACAGACATGTGATTACCTATTACAGCTTTGACTGATCATTGCCGCAAAGGATCATTAACCATATCTTTTCATAACAAGCCACACATCATATCAGGAAATGAAATGGCAAAAATACCATAGAATTTGTTTTGTTGTTGATGTGTGTTTATATTTTCCTCTGTACATAAACTTAATGTTTAGGAATGATACTGAAAATTATTATGTTTCAATCAAAAAATTCAGCAGATTTGACTGAAGTAAGATGAGAGCATTATATGAAACTGTGTGATGCACTCTCTTGCTGTGTGTGGTCGTGAGTTGGAAGAATGATTGTGCTGTCACTCAAAGTCATCTTCATGCAAGCTATAATATTTACCCATCAGGTTGCTCCAGTTCTCACAAATTTGATTTTCCAATAGTTTTAAAGATCAGCTTTCTAAGTTTAATATTGATAAGTAGATTCCGTTGTGGGCAGACTGGGAAGGGACACAGTGGTGAAGCGGAAACAAGGGGCAGTTGTCTCTTAACTGAGGTAGAAATAAGTATTGCTTATTGAATACTTCAAGTTCTTTGTCATGACTACAAATCAGTTCTGATATACAATCCACTTCATGTAAATACTTCAATGGTATTAAGTCATGGATTCCAGCTGTATTATCAGTATTACATTCATAATTATTGAGTATTATTGAGTAAGGTAGTACTAGTATATGTAATATATTTTATCGTGAATTAATTGAAAATGATATGTCTACAATCTAAGGCAATTTGACAAAAGTTTGTTTGGGTCATTTTATACTTTCTCATAACTAGTGGACAGTTGTTTCTTGAGAATTTGAACAGAGGTAGATGGCAACCTCATATTTCATAAATATGTGTGATAGGAATTTTCACACATTTTACTATATCCCAAATGGCACATCATTTGACTAGTAAAGCTAAGCATTTTAATTCACTAAATCCTTTCTTGTTTATTATTCTTCATTGATTAACATTGGGAATGTAATGTCACATAAACATTAATGCTAGCGATTATCATTCATTTATCATTTTAATCTTTTATGATATAAGGACTTCCTCCCAAATTGGAAGGTAAAAGTGCTATAAAGAGTATAGATTCTATCAGACTGTCAGCAGTGTGATAGATTTGCATAGTTATGATTTCATTAATATTGTTTAGAAAAACAGTAATTTTTCTAATCTGGTTTTGGGTATTATGAGGTGTAATTTAACCTTTTGGAATTGGCTTTATGCAAAACAATAATGAAACTTTTTCTGATAGCTAGGGTGAAGCAGACCAAAAATGGTTGTGATTTAATATGCACACCAAAGAGAATCGGGGAAATTAGTTACATCTACACTTCTGTCAAATTTGTTATTGAACTCCTCCACATACATCTCTAAAAAGTATCTCTAAGAATCTACTGTATATCCCATTCACATCTACATATGTTCATATATACAGTTAATGTATTTGTGAAGTAAGTGATCGTAAGATGGTTAATGACGGATATTTGACTAAAGTTTGGAATGAAACGAGAAGGTGAATATATAGATGTGTTTCTTCTTACGAGTCTTAATAATGGTCAGTTTATTTTTAGTGATAAGGATTATTTTTAATTATTAGTCAAAAAATGATTTATGATTGTTTACTGTTAGTGATCAGGTTTCATCATATGGGCATTTATCCATGGCTTTTGAATTCTTTATATTCTTAAATAGCAAGAGACAGCTTATGTCTGTCATAGAACAGAAAGATAAAAAAAATGGTTGAAGTGAGTTATGTTGAACTGCTGTTCATTTTCTTGATTTTGTATTTTAGTTCAATTTGTTTTGACCATAAGTATGGTTTTGTGACAATTTGTTGTGCATTTTTTAAAAACTGAAGCCAAAGTCTTATGTTGTACTAATACGTCATTTATTTTTCTATCTTTTATCTCCCTTTTCCCCCCTTTAAAGATGAATGGTAAATGACATGTCAAGAGCATTATGATGTACATATCTGAAGTGTTTGTAAAATGTTTCATTATTTTTATAGAAAAGTGACTCATCAGATAATCTCATTTTTCCCCAAAGATCTAAATGGAACCAGAGCTTATCATCATCGTTTCCTCTCTGCATGTTATATTAAGCGATAGTAAAGTTTATCCCAAGGTGAACTTGTGGTTATTTAGTATTGAGGAAAGTGATATTTTTTAAGAGTTATATTTTGGGGAAGAAATATACAGGGTTGTTGTGGAATTATTTCACAATGGAATATTCACATTTTAAAACATATTTATAATTCATTGGTATGTCTTTTTTATAGTAAACAGGGATGGTATATATAAAACTGTCAGTATAATGGTATTTAAGTTTTTTATTTCTCTTTATCCTTCCTCTCTCTGGGTATCCATTTTTACACATTTTTACATGTTACACAATTGAATCCTTAGGAAGCTTTATCATAGTTGAAAGCACCCTATGACAAAAACGGCTTTGTTAGACAAGATGGCAGATTTTTTTTTTATTATTACTACACACTAAGTAATGATTTAAATGATGGGATACAGTTCCTAGATATTAATGATGATTATACACACATACTGAGTTTATAAAATACAAGAATAGTATATATCTCAGTAAAAAGCAATATAATATATTGTCACAAAAATATTTGACATGTTTAAGGCATTGATATTATTTTTATTTTATTTTTATTATCTTTTTTCTTCTTTTTCTCTTTTGCTGTGAACTGAATGGTTGGTAACTTAGATAGGACTGCTAGGTAGAAATGCCAGCATTATAGCAACTGATGATATTTTTCTCCATAGGCTAGTTGAAGGTGATTTTTTAAATCCAGTAGCTTTATTTATGTAAATGGGTCTCAGCGAAGGCCGTTCAGTGGACTCTTAGGCTGCTGCATTATACCCCCAATCACCATGCAGTTTCCATGCGGTGCCATGAATGTGAAGTGTAATGCTTATGTCTTTCTTACTTTCAGAAGCTGAC
>NW_020870300.1:584607-592107 GCF_003789085.1 Penaeus vannamei
CACATGTGTGCCTATGTGTATGTACACGGGTGCATATTTTGCACACATACACATACAACAAAAATGATAGGAAAAAAATGAAAGCATGCATCTATAAGAATAACCACAGGTAATTTCCTCTGAATTTTGTATAAAAAAAAAAAAAAAAAAAAAAAATCACAGCATTGGGTTGGTAAGGCTCTCAAGACCCATTTTCAGATTCTGAACCTGTAGGCAGAGATGAGGTAGAGGAACAAGTTAAGATGGTCACGGATGACGACATCATATCATGTCAAGTAAGTATGGGGCTCGCAGAGCCCAATTTTCAATGACTCAAATAAGTCTTTGATAATCATAGCAGATATGTCCAAAAATGATATCAGAAAGCCCTTTGAGAATGTGAGTGAAATAATATGTGTAAAGTACTCACACTAACTACAAATGGCCAGAAAACTGATCATTTATCCACACATCAACTGTATATTTTATATATCAGCTCTACAATATATACTGCCAGAGTCATTCAGCTACAAAAGGCCCTCAGTAAATACCTCAGTACTACGAGTATGAGGATGATCCATGCATGAACTTGTATGTTATAATCACCTAAATCACACAACACAAACACATCATCATCACACTGGAATATTCAATTAATTATACTTATATTACACATCAATTTGGCTGTTAATGTCCTTATCCAAAATATAAATAACCTTTGATGCAATGGCCATATTGCACACATTCGTAACTTCAATTTCTACTTTCTTAGTGTGTAAGAAATGAAGATAGTATATATAACAATAAGGTGACATATATACTTCATATGGCCACATGAACAAGAGAAAACACAAAGATGAAAATAAAAATATAAAAAACAAATACGAATCTTGTTTTATAATTCCTCTTTTTAATGTTTATATTTTTTATGCAAATAATCCATGTCACTAAGAAAAATAGTGATAAAGATGATGATAAAAGCAATCATAACAACAAAAATAATAAATGATAAAATTTATATAATCAATAATTTTGATGATGATGATGATGATGATGATAATAATAATAATAATAATAATAATAATAATAATAATAATAATAATAATAATAATAATAATAATAACAACAATAACAAAATAATAATGATAATAATAATAATGATGATAACAATAACAATAATAACAATATTAATAATAACAATTATACTACTAATAATAATAACAATAATAATAATAATAATAAAAATAAAAATAATAATGATTACAAAGAATTTTCAATTACAGTCTTATCTATTTATCTGACTGTTTTTCTATAAGAATATCAACTTTTCTTTTCACATTATGCATGCCTTTGTGTCACAGATACAGTGTGTACATTAGTAAAATGTTAGTAACTCTAAAAATGACAATATCCTTATTTTTACACATGAACATCATGTTTTGCATTAATCACTCAATCTGCTTCACATCTTGATAGTCTTAACACTTTACCACCCAGAAAGAAAATTCATTGGCTACATATACTATCATATGAACCCAGATGTCGGGTATTCGCAAAAGGACATACGTGACGGCATAAGCATCATATAAAGAGATGCCAGACAAGGAAGATATTCAGGGTAAATAAATGTTTTGAATGCAAAGACGTTTTACTGTAAGAATACGTTGAAATGAGGAAAAATGTATTTGCCAGTTGGACCCACCCTTGAGCGGTAAAGGGTTAAAGAAATAAAGGAAAGAGATAAGGAAAGTGAGACTACAAACAGACATATGAATTCCCTATAATAAATATTGGCATTTAAAGGCTAATCAATATAAAAGCACTTGAACAGGAAGAAGAAAATATATGTTTATATATATATATATATATATATATATATATATATATATATATATATATATATATATATATATATATATATATATATATATATATATATATATATATATATATATATATATATATGTATCACACAAAAGAAAGCCCTTCATTTTAATATTGAAATGAAGTAATTGTTACAGAACGATTGCTTTTTCCTTTACATTCACACCAATGAATCAAGAGTTTTTTTGCATCTAATCTTATGGATAAAAAAAATCTAGACCTACATTGTCAGGGAAAGACATTAAATAAATATAAAAAAACTGAATAAGTACACAGATAAACGATATTCAGAAAGAGAAATGAAAGCCCTACATGAATATATGAAGTACAAAAAAACCTATCTTGTAAATGATCAATCCCTATCTAACACTAACAATGTTCATAATGAGGCATATGAATTGCAAAAAAAAAAAAAAAGGAATATGTATGAAGCATCATTTAAATGCTGTGCTATCAATGGTTATCAAACATATACCCAATTACACTGCTTAGTCAAGAAAATTATATGGTTGATGCACTGACTCCAATACAGAGCAATATGTTTTCTATCAACCTTCCTGTCTCCTCGAACTTGGCATGATTTACAACTTAAGGTAGTAATTATTTACATACCAATTAATTCTCTATCGATCTTCCTCTTCCTATTCCCTCAAACATAGCATGATTTACAACAGAAGGTAATAATTATTTACATACCAATCAATTACATTTTCAAACAAAGAAAAAAAAGACTTCAGTGCATTATGCAAGGAGTATACAAACTCGATGGGTCTTGCATTCTCACAAACATCTCAAAGACATAACATTAGCACCAAAAATTCCATTATTTACTTTGATAGTCCTACATCACACATAAGGAGGCTAAATATGCCAGTCTCTGTTTAATGAGTTACATACTAACAAAGATTTTTTTGTAAATCTAAATATAGAATCTGGTCCCAATATTTCTAATAGTCTGATTAAGAAAGCTTAATATGAGTGACTGCTTAAGAAATACCAATGAGGAGATATAATGAATCTGATGTCAAATAGTGTTAATGAATACCCTGAAATTCATTTTCTAAGACAATGTAAAATCATTTTAAAAATGAAACAAAAGAAAATGAGAAGTATACAAACATCCGAAGAAAACTGCTCAATGGCACAGTAGTTTTCAAATTTATGCAGAGCAGATGTTCAATCCTTTTAAAAGCCTTCACACTAAACAAAATGTAGTGCATTAGTACTTTTTTTCTACACAGCCATCTGTTTTGCAAAATCTTAATGAGCGCCTCCCCAGCTTTGACAATAAGTTGTGCCTTCATCAACCTCTATAAGCACATTCAGTTTATGCCATTTTTTCCAAAATTTTGGCTATTTACTGCACTGTGTTGGAGTTAACTTGTTTGGCGAGCTTCTTGGCTTGAATTCTCCAAATGCAAGGGATGAAGAACAACATCAGTCCTGAGACAGCTATCATACTGCCAGCAAGAAGGAAACTGTAGTCATAGGAGCCAGTCAGATCAAAGAGTGCACCTGAAAAAGAGGAGATATAAAAAAGGATGTGTTAAGCAAGATCATTATGTAAAAAGAAAGCTATTTCTAATTCACAAACACAATCACATAACCATCACAAAAAGACACACATACAGATAAATGTAAGGATCATACAAATGGCATACAGATTTTCACGATCATAATACTTACCACACATCGGTGGGCCCAAAACAGAAGCAATGCCTTGGAACATAAGGAGAAGACCAAAGGCATTTGTGAGTCTCTCCATCCCCAACAGATCCACAAGCACAACAGATGTCAGTCCAACATACGCGCCTGACATGGATCCGAAGACTATTGCGTAAAAGATCTGGGACGCATAACTATAAAACCAAATGCTCATACAGGTACCTGTTAATAAGAAAAGAGAAAAGATTACTTCCTTTCCTAGGAATAGGATTAAATTATCAGACTTTGCATAAAGGAACATATTTCAAGAACAATATAAAAATAGAAGTGATATTATTTCTACTCTATCTGCATATAACACAGAAAACCATTGCTAATTATACATATACAAAATTTTAGTGTGGATGACGGAATCATTTTATTCTTTACACTATTTAACACTTATTTCTGATATTCAACCCTGACTGTGTTTTCTGACAAAAATTTCTCTTCTCTTTTTATTATATTCCAAAATGGTGCTAAAAAACTATGAAGTGCATTTTAAGGGGACCATCCCTAAAAAAAAAATCAGTTTTAATATAAAAAAAATAATAATCTACCAATTTACTTCAGCCTTCTGCACCTTTTGTTACAAAATTTGTACAAATCCCCCAAAAGGGAGCAAAGCCCCCATGTAAAATTCCCCCTGCAATTTTTTCCACATATGTCGCTTGCTTATTGCTATTGGCCCACATTGTTGCATACTTTATGATAAGAAAAAAATCAGCATAACCATCAATATAGCACCCAATGAGACTGGCAGAGTTGTTGTTTTTTCAAAGTTTGCCTTAGTTTCCTAAAAAAAATACCTTTTTCATACTTTAAAATATTTGACAAAAAAAGAAGAAGAAGAAGAAGAAGAAGAAGAAGAATTGTAATTGTGTACAATTGTGTACATATATATATATATATATATATATATATATATATATATATATATATATAATATAATATATATATATATATATATATATATATATATATATATAGATATAGATATAGATATAGATATAGATATAGATATAGATATTATAGATATAGATATAGATATAGATATAGATATAGGATATCATATATAAAATGTGTATATGCATATATAAATGCTTGTATATGTGTAAGCCTGTGTGCATGCATACCCATGTATACAGGTGTGCAGAGATAATGAGAAATGCTTAGAGTAACTAGCGGTTCATAGTTACCGAGTAACCTTGAGTCGTTACTTTATTCATTAGAAATAACCATTTACAAAACATTGATATTTTAAAATATAAACTCAGCAGTGTCTGTTTCCCATAGATATTTCTTTTCTTAGCCTAATAACATAAACATTAATTATCTTAAGGGGTATTTGACATTTTATGTGGGATCTTTAGCCTTTATATGCTTCAGTCGTTTATACTTAGTATGAGGTAGCTACATTTTTACTATTACGGGTTTTCTCGATTGCTTCGGCTCCAATTAACACAAAAAGCATGAAAAATCTCTGAATTATCCTAAACAAACAACTCGTGTTCCTTTATTCTTTGAGATAGGAGACTCACCACAGCATATGCATTATTGTTGAACCCTAATGTTATATATATAATGTCTATGTCAGATTCAAATGATATCTACCACATATTATAATGAAAAAGACATGAAAAATTGTTTGATGATTTTTAGATTTTCTTAATTTTTTCATCATAAAACCCTCACATTGGTAGGAATTTGTTATCATTAGAATTTTTCATCCTCCAGTGACTTATTTCATTAAATAACGTCAAAATACGATTCATTTTCACTCTAGTAGGGGATAAATATATACATGTAAAAATTCCTGACGCCTTATCCGAGTGTCTTGGATTCACAAACCCCATCACAGCCGTGTTTTTCTTCACGGAGGTTTTATATTCACATGGGTAATTCTACGATCCTATATGAGTGTGAAAATGGGTATAGCTCATTTCTGACAAACCCAAAACCCCAAGCCCATCTACCCCAATCAAACTTAGGGATCGTCCCCTTAATAACCATTTCTTTTCTGTTACAAGCTACACATAATTAGATCCAATGTTTTGATATCCATTTGTAGTAAGGCAAACACTGAAATAAATAATTCATACAAAAACAAGTATTTATAAATTTTCACAAAAGTTTATAAAAAAATTAAGAGATAAATAATAAAAGAAAGAAAAAGATTAATCCATCCTAAATACTGATGTAAGACCACTTACCAATGCCACAGAGGGTGAGAGCTATATTGTAGAGGTAAAGGCGATTGACCCAAGGCTGATCAGAAATATAACCAAGCAAGATACGGCTCACTGTATTAGAAATGCCAATGACTGACAACAGATATGAGGAGTCCTTGTTAGGGATACCGAGCTGTTGGGCGCGATCCTGTAAGGCAAGTGTCCTGTTTTGTAACTTCTTTTAACAGTAATGCTTTTGTTAAAACATATGTTCTTATTTACAAAATTCTTTCTTACAAAAAATATTTCCAAGTTGCTAATACCTCCTGGAATTATATCATGACATTATACATTATATAGCTTCTGTAATAATAATCTTACCATTTTGCAAATATATGAATATATCAGAACTCAATAAAGACTAGTTCTCTGTATATCAGTTGCAGATATAAAAGAGGTAATAGTCATTACACACTAAGGACAAAACTCACCACAATGAAAATATAAGGGGCATTGAATCCAATGGATGTACAAAAGTTGGAGAAGGCAAAGAGGATGAATATTCCATCAACAAGAAGCTCCCAATCCATAAGGCTCTTCATGGCATCTCGTGTCTCCCTAGAGCATGGCACACATCCACACAACTGCAAGAAATTTCTGTTAAATGACTGAAGGACTCAACCTTACATTTCATTGTTTGAATTAATAAGTAGTGAAACAATATGCACAGTAAAGTTATAAAAAATGCATCAGATTGTTCACATCATACCACATAGCTTCGGCAACCTTAAGAAAAGTTTAAAAGTTTCATAACTAAAAGCATTGTAAATCTTATTACAAAATATTCTCTATTACACTGTGAAAATATTTTTGGATCAACCAATAAATTTGAAGTATCTTAATCCAGATGATTAAAAAATTTTGGGTGTACCGCCAGGAAATGTTCAGTCTAACTTAGAGAAGAGAAAAGAGCATTCTAAATGCTATAAATTTGTAGAATCTTATAAAAATCAAAGAAACTGAAAATGTGAATAACCATTACATCTGCTTCAGTGCATCAAAGTGTATTAATACAGATCATGGATAAAAAAAAAATCACAAACATAAAGAAAATATATTCCTGTAAACAAAAGTGTACAATACATGTGAGACTGTCACTGTGTCTTACTAACTGACCTTTGCTTTTTCCACTTCACTGGGTGTCTCCTCTGTATCTGGGAGCCTGGCCATAGATGCCCTATAACTGCTTGGATTCTGTCTGAGAGGGAAAGTAGGAATTACTAAAGGACTCTCTATTGGTTTGGATGCTGCAATCCCAAGTTCTAAGTTTGGGCATATTTTAAGTAGGGTTCTACTCCAAAGGTAAGATCTACAAAGGTTCAAGGATAAGGAGAACAAGGAAACCAAAGTTTAGCATTGGATTTCACTGAAAATCCAATCTAAGAGATTAAAGAAAAACAAGTGCTGTCTGAAAGAGGGGAATATTAAAGGGTGTATCTCTGACATGGCACTAAAAGGTTGGTTGCTCATTGCACAGAGGGTCTAATTCATAGATAAATTTAATACTCAAGAGGAAAAAATAATTATGGAAGAACCTTGCAAAATGTACATGTTAAAATGGAAATTAGTAGAAGAACCATAAATGTATGGAATAGGAGTGATACTTTGTACTAATCAAAACATGCAACATTTTTTTGGTGTTTAATGAAAGATTTTATTCAACTTTTCTCTCTCTTGGCAAGAAAGCAGAGACATGAAATAG
>NW_020870300.1:597107-599607 GCF_003789085.1 Penaeus vannamei
TCGTAAGGTGATATGGGACAGGGGTCAGTCGGTGCAATCCTCTTGTTTTGGTTTTGGAAAGTGAGTGAGTATGTTCTCGATGGTCAGACGGTCACAGACACGACAAGAAAAGGCCGCTCTGGAATTACAATATCTCTAGGAGCTATAACTCTCTCTCTCTCTCTCTCTCTCTCTCTCTCTCTCTCTCTCTCTCTCTCTGCTCTCTCTGGAATAGCGCCAGACCAAGACAACACCATTAAGAACCAAGATATGATCAGGTCTTGAACAAGCCAACACCAGGCAGGAATGAGGGTCTCTTTCTGTTACATGATTCTGCGTTTAAATGACCGTCTTCCATGTTGCACCAACTGCATGTCTCACATAAGGAGTTATTACAGATAATTATTCCGAACGACTATGGCAATCACACTGTCTCCAAACTTTAAGCTTCTGAACTCATTCGAAATGATTAGCAAGACACGCAATTAATTTAATGAAACATCAAACAGGGGATGCTGAATAACTAACATTGAACTTACTCCAAGAATTAACAAAATCTACCAATTAATTTAATGAAACATCAAACGGGGAATGCTGAATAACAGATACTGAACTTACCTCCCCAAAAATTAACGAAATCTAACACCACCAGATAAACGAGACAGTGTTACCCGGAGAAAGGGTTACTCACAGTGTTACCAGATGAGTTGCTCGCGATAGCCCTGCACACATTTACCTGAGCCGAGGGTAACTCCCACGAGAATGGAGGCGATCCAGGAGGTTGCTGCTGCCGTGGACTGGTAATAATGCATCAGGTGGACGAAGTAGATGCCAAAGGTGTAGGTGAAGCCATCAGCTGTGGGAGAGAAACACACGATGTTAGCTAACTCTACCACCTCGTCCCAGCTGTCTTTCTCCTAACTCTAACACCAATTCCTCTATCCTCTTAGGAGGAGGAGGAGGAAGAGGAGGAAGGAGAAGAAGAAGAGGAGAAGAAAGAGAAAGAGAAGGAAGAGGAGGAGGTGAAGAAGGAGGAAGGAGAGAAAAAGGGGAAAAAGAAGCAACACTGAAGAGATGGAGAGAGGAAAAAGAAGGAGAGGGGAAGAAGAAGAGAAATAGGAGTAGGAAGAAGGAGGAGAGGAGAGTGGAGAGGAAGAAGAGGAGGAGGAGAAGGAAGCGGAGAGGGAGGAAAAGGAGAAAGAGAGAAAGGAGGAAGAGGAGGAGGAAAAAGGAGAAGGAAAGAGGAGGGAGGGAAGAGGAGGAGGAGGGGAAGAAGTAGAAGAAGAAGTAGGGGAAGAAGACGAAGAAAGACATTCCAGAAAGGAAAGAAACAGGAAGAGATCAAACGAACAAGCAAAAAAATTAATAAATCAGAGACAAACATACTTTAAGACTCCTCCTTTTGCTCTTTTTTTTTATTATGTTTCGAGAAAAGGTCAGCGGCGGAGCACACATGCAAAATGGAAATGCTTTAGGACACGAAACGTTTCTCTATCCTTTTTCTTTCTTTTTTTTTTTTTTTTTTTTTTTTCTTATGCGATTATGACGAAGGATGGATGGAGGGGAGAGGGTAAGGGAAGAGGGAGGGGAAGGGAGAGGGAGAGGGAGAGGGAGAGGGAGAGGAGAGAGAGAGAGAGAGAGAGAGAGAGAAGAGAGAGAGAGAGAGGAGAGAGAGAGAGAGAGAGAGAGAGAGAGAGAGAGAGAGAGAGAGAAAAGATACATACATACAGAAAGAAAAGATACAGAGAAAGGAAAGAGGGATAGAGACACAGCTACAGACACACAGACAGAACCGAGAAAAGAGAGACAAGACAGACACACGGAGACAACGACAAAGCCAAAGACAGATAAAACGTTTCCTTTGTCTTCCGACGAGGATCCGCAGCGTACCAAATGGAGCGGCGCCAGCGAGGGCATCCTAGAACACTGTCAACGGGTAGGTCATTAGGGCGCACCTGCCAAGTCAACACATGCAACAAGGTACCCACAGCCCCTTCTGTTGCTAGGCGACACGGAGGGGTGAACGGGGGGGGGGGTGGGGTGGAAAGGGGTAAGGAAGAGAGGGGGTGGGTGGGGGTGGGAGGGTGGAGTTATCGGTTTAAAGGTTTATTGTATTTTTTTGCCTCCGTTTTATGACTGGGCCAGACTTGCTACTCGCTTCCCGCGGTGTAATCCTGCGAGCTAGCTTCAGGGGCTACACTTTACAATCAGCTGTTTCCGGAGGATTTAATAATGACAGAAACCCCACACACTCCCATCCGCAAACATACACAAAAAACGCAAATCTACATATACACAAAAACACACACACAGTCCCATCCACAAACATACACACACAAATCTACAAACATATAACAAAAACACCTACACACACACTCATACCCCCACCCACCCACCAACACACCACACACACACACACACACACACACACACACACACACACACACACACACACACACACACACACACACACACACACACCACACACACACGCGGCGCGCACAAGGTGTAAGTTTCGAAC
>NW_020870300.1:604607-607239 GCF_003789085.1 Penaeus vannamei
GAGAGGGGGGGAAGGGAGAGGGACTAGAAGGGAGAGAGAAGGAGAGAAGGGAGAGAGAGAGGGAGAGGGAGAGGAGAGAGAGAGAGAGAGAGAGGAGAGAGAGAGAGAGAGAGAGAGAGAGAGAGAGAGAGAGAGAGAGAGAGAGAGAGAGAGAGAGAGAGAGAGAGAGAGAGAAACTGCGAAAGAAAATAATATAGAGAACAGAGAAAGAAGCTGGGAAAAAAGGGTAAGAGAGAGAGAGAGAGGTCGAGCAAATAAAAAAAGAAAAGAAAAAAAGAAAGAAAGATAAAAGAAAGAAAGAAAACAGAAAGGAAAAAAGAGAGAGAAAAATAAGAGAAACTAAAAGATGGCATCCCAGACAACACCGGTCAAGGCGCCATCCGCTTCCAACACAATACAACACTTAACCCCGCCCACCTTCGACACTCCCCCCCCCCCAAAAAAAAAACACTACTACCTGTTTTTTTTTTTTTTTTTTTCTTCCCCACCCTTTTTATTGTCTTCCTCTATCCCAACTTAAAGTCTCCCCCCCCTAACCCTCCACGTAACAAACACAAACCTGGACAAAAATAATAATAGTAATAATAATAAAAGCTAAATAAAACACAAATAAGTAATAAATAAATAAATAAAATAAACAAAATAAACGCAAGACCGCTTCCAACCCCCCCCCCAAAAAAAAAAAAAACAAAATAATAAATACAATAAAAATAAAAAAATAAAAGAATAAAAAATTAAATAAAAAAATAAAACACACGGACCCGCCTCGACAAGAATATACGTTTGTTTTTGTTTACATTCCCAGGTGTTTACCGGCGCGGGGCGAATGGTGTCAACCCTTTGAACCCTCGGCCATTTTTGCAAGCGCTGACTCTCCCCGGATGAGCTTTGTCTTCGCTCGATGCCGGTGATGTTGCAATCGGCGTCGAGCGAAGGAGAGTCAGGCAAAGGAGAGTCATCTGTCTTCGTCTTTGTGTGTTTTTTCGATTTTTTCTTTGTGTCATTTTTTGTTTCCCTTTTTCTTTTCTTTCCCATTCTCATTTGTTTTTCTCTCTTTTTTCTCTTTTTTTTTCTTTCCCATTCTCATTCTCATTCTTTTTTTCTCTTTCTCTCTTTTTTTTTTTTTTCTCTTTCCATTCATTCTTTTTTCTTTTTCTTTCTCTTTCTCTTCTCTCTATCTATCTATATATATAGATGTACGCGCGCGGTGTGTGTGTGTGTTGTGTGTGGTGTGTGTGTGTGTGTGTGTGTGTGTGTGTGTGTGTGTGTTGTGTGTGTGTGTGTGTGTGTGTGTGTGTGTGTGAGAGAGAGAGAGAGAGAGAGAGAGAGAGAGAGAGAGAGAGAGAGAGAGAGAGAGAGAGAGAGAGAGAGAGAGAGAGAGAAAGAGAGAGAGAGAAGAAGAGAGAGACACAGAGAAGACAGAGACAGCAAGACACAACAGACAAAGACAGAGGACTAAAATGTGTCAATCCGGCTAAAAAAAAAGTCAGAAAAAAAAGAGAGGGAGAGAGAAAGAGAGAGAGAAAGAAGGGGGAAAAGATGGGCACTCCGCCAACTAACTACATTACCCCCACTCTTTACTACTTTACCTTTTCGCTCTTTCCCTCTCTTCCCTTTTACCCCCCCCCCTCTCTCCTCTCGCCTCTCGATTCTTCTCTCCCGTCTCCTTGTTCTTTTTCTATTTATCATCATTTGTATTACATTTGGTTTTCCCTTATCTTTTGTTTATATTTCAGCTTTTCAATCCTTATTGACTTCTCGGCCAGAACGACTGAGACGTACATCTCCCTTTCGCCCTTAGTGCAGGCTTCATCTAAAAGACTAGCTGCTAAAAGCTGCTAGTCGCGAGCGGGAACTAGTGTGAATTTTCCTTTCCCCCATCATATTCTCCGGTGATTCCCCTCCCCTTATCCCCACATACCAATTGGGTCATGAGCTACCTGACCTGATATTATTCCTCTCACGACATGTACCTTCTTGTTTTTTTTCTTTTTTTTTTCNTTTTGTGTGTGTTTCGTTTGTTCTTGTTTTTGGCTTTTTTTCTTGTTTTGCGCCTGCTCTTATTTTTATTTTTTGTTCTTGTTCTTTGCCTGTTCCTATTCTTTGGCTTTTTTAATGTTTCTTTTTTTTTTGTTCTTGTTCTTAGTCTATCTTTTTTTCTTCTTCTTGTCGTTGCTCAACTGCTTTTTTTTGTTTGCTTTCTTATTTGTTTATGTTATATTCAACGCCTGTTCTTGTTTTTGCTCACCTGTTTTTCTGCTTGCTTGTTAGTTTTTTCTTAATTGTTTATGATGTATACTACGCCTGTTCTTGTCGTTACTCACTTGTTTTGTTTTTTTCTTTCTTGTTTTTTTCCAACTTGTTTACTTTATATTCTACGCCTGTTCTTGTCGTTACTCACCACTTTTTTTTATTTTCTTACGTGTTTTACTTACTTGTTTACGTTATATTCTACGCCTGTTCTTCTTGTTACTCACCACTTTTTTTTGTTTACTTTCTTCCTTGTTTACGTTCTCAACTTGGCATGGCGTCCGACCCGCGCAAACAACCCAGGCCAAAGGTTTGATTTCATGCGCACTTTTCCTCGTCCTCAGACTTTTTTTTCCTTTTTTTCCTTCTGCGTGAGGTACAG
>NW_020870300.1:609713-614713 GCF_003789085.1 Penaeus vannamei
CATAAATGGTTAGTGTCGGTTTCGTGGTATCTCATAGTGCCATTCGATTGTCATATAACTTAGGTGACGATACACATATGTTATTATTTGATATTCAGTAATGCGCTGGCATTGTGATCAGTGATAGTAGATAGGTAGTGATAATCACTGAGGGTATAGAAACATATAGTATAGGGTAATCACACGCCATCACCGTGTATATTAGATATATGTATATATATAAGCTAGCGTAGCTAGTGGTATATATTATTAGGTATAGGGAGTGGATCTAGTATATATATAATGCAAATATGCCTATACGTATACATATATAAGTGCATATATGTATATATATATTTATGTAATATAATATATAATATATATATATATATATATATATATATATATATATATTGTAACATACACACACACACACAACACACACCACACACACACACACACACAACACACACACACACACACACACACACACACACACACACACACACACATACTTACATATCTATCTATCTATATGTCTATCTATCCATATATATATACCCCCTCTACTCCCCCCCCCCTTCCAGGCTCCCCCCCGCATGGTCCTGCAGCCGGTGACCTCGGACGGGGCGGCGGCGGTCGAGGTCAAAGGCATCCTGGGTCACGTCCTCCGCCAGCTGCAGGAGGTCACCACAATTTCACGTGAGCCCTCTCCAGTTTGGTGTTTGGTTGCTTTGTTTGTGTTTGTTGGTGTTGTTGTGTTTTTTTTTGTTTGTTTGTTTGTTTTTGTTTGTTTTTGTTTGATTTTGGTGTTGGTTGTTTGTTTTTTGTTGATTTTGTGTTTTTGTTGTTTGGTTGTTTGTTTATTGTTTGTTTATTTGTTTGTCGATTTAGTTCTGTTGTTGTTGGATCTATTAGTCAATTTGTCTTGTTTATGGCGTTTTTTGTTTTGATTATTGTGTTTGTTTGTTTATTATTCTGTTGTTTTGTTTATGTGGTTCTTTTGTTTTGTTTCAATATCATATATACATATAATATAATATATATTATATATATATATATATATATATATAAATATATATAATTTTCTTATATACATTTGTATACGTATTTTCGCTGCTTATCCTGTATGTGTATATTTATGTTTATGAGTATCGTATATGTATGTTAATTCGTATGTAGGTATGTGTATGTGTAGTGTGCGTAATATGTGGCAAGTGTATGGTATTGTGTATTGTTGTATAATCTGTGTATGTGTATGTGTATGTATGTGAATGTGTATGTATGTGTATGTTTATATATGTGTAAGTGTATGTATATGTGTATGTGTAGGTGTATGTATGTGTATGTATGTGTATGTGGAAGTATATGTGTATGTATATGTATACTTGTATATCTATGTCTATGTGTATGTATATATGCATGTATACGTGTATGTGTATGTATATGTATATATGGTATGTGTATGTGTATGTATATGTGTATTTGTAACGCATAGTTTGTGTACGTATACACTTCCTTCGCCACATTTTCTTCCTGGAAGAAAGACATTCAACTTAAACTTTATGATCAATTAATTATTTTGAGAAAAAAAAAATCTTGGGTCAATCGCCATTATGTTTCTTCTCCCTTAAAAACACTATATTGTGTTTTGTGTTTATGAGAAGGACACAGTCATCAGTCTGCCTCTGTAAATATGTGGGGGAAAGTAAGTATGATTTATTGGGTTAGAAAAATGAAATATTTCAAGAGAAGTACACAGTCATCAGTCTGCCTCAGTAAATATGTGGAAGAAAGTACGTTTTCATGGCTTGGAGAAATGAAATGAAATCAATAGATGGTGTTTGCGAAGTACATTTTAAAGGAGAGAAATATTTAATGTGGGAAGAAGTGCAAAATCTTGAAATCACACGCACGCACGCTCAAACACACGCGCGCGCACAACACTCTTTCTATCATTCTATCTCACTGTCTCTCTCTCTCTCTCACACACTCTCTCTCACACACACACTCTCTGTCTCTCCTCTCTCACACACACACACTCTCTGTCTGTCTCTCTCTCTCTCTCTCTCCCACACCTACCCATTCCCACCTATCCCCCTTCGTCCCCCCTCCTCCCACCCACCACCCTCCCCCACACAAAACCCCACCATCCCTACCCCATCCCCCCCTTCTCAACCACCCCTCCTCCTCCTCCCCCTCTTCCAGATACACCTGCCACCCCACCCGCGACGGCCAGTGGGGGGGAAGGTGAACGGCAGATGGACAGGCATGATCGGAGACATCGTGAACGGCAAAGCTGACATCGCCGTCGCCTCCCTTGACGTCACGTTCCAGAGGAGCACGGCGGTGGACTTCCTGCTGCCGGTTCTGCATACCGGAGTGCGTTGTAGGGGGGGGGGGGTTGCAGGGGTGAGGGGGAGGGTGAGGGAAGGGTGGGAGGGGAAGGGGAGGGGTTTTAGGGGTAAGGGAGAGGGAGTTGGGGGTTTAAGGGGGAGGGGTTTTAGGGGTGATGGTGAGGGGGTTTAGGGTTGGGTTGGGGGAAGGGGGGTTAGGGTTGGGGTTGGGGGGGAAAGGGGGTTTAGGGGTTGGGGAGGAGAAGGGGGTGAGGGAGTTTGGGGGAGGAAAGGGGTTTAGAAGGGTGAGGGGAAGGGGTTTAGGAATGAGGGGAAGAATATTAGGGGTAAGGGGTGAGGGGGAACGGGGTTTAAGGGTTGGGGAAGGAAGAGGGTTTAAGGGGAAGGGGAGAGTGGTTTAGGGGGAAGAGGGTTTAGGTAAGGGGAAGGGGGGAAGGTGAAGAGGTGAGAGGGTTTAGGGGTTGCAGGGGAGGGGAAAGGGATGGGGGTTTAGGGGTAAGGGGAAGGGGTGACGGGATAGAGGTTAGGGATAGGAACTAGATAGGGTAAGAGTCGGAGGGGAGGGAGGCATTGGGTAAATGAGCTAAGTTTCCTCCTCCCTTCCTCTTTCTCTCTCTCCCTCCTCTACCTGTCTTTCCTCCTCCCTTCCTCTTTTCCTCTCCCTCCTTACTTATCCTTCCTCCACCCTTGGTCTTTCTCTCCCCTCCCTCTTATTTATCTCCCCCCTTTCTCTCTTCTTCCCTCCCTCTTACTTATCCTCCCTCCTCCCTTCCTCTTTCTCTCTGCCACTCACCCTTTCTCTCTCCTTCCTCCTCCCTTCCGCTTTCTTTCTCCCTCCCTCTTACTTTTATCCTTCTTCCTCCTTCCTCTTTCTCTCTCGCTCCTTCCTTCCTTTCTTCTTTCTCTTTCCTCCCCTCTTTCTCTCTCCCTCCCTCTTACTTATCCTCCCTCTTTCTCTCTCTCTCCCTCCCTCTTGCTAATCCTTCCTCTTTCCTCTCTCTTCTCCCTTCTCCCTTCCTTCTTCCTCTCTCCTCTCTCTTACTCATCCCCTCTCTTTCTCTCTCCCTCCCTCTTACTAATCCTTCCTCTTTCTCTCCCTCTTCCCTTCCTCTTACCTCCTCCCCCTCCCTCTTACTAATCCTTCCTCTTTCTCTCTGTCTCTCTCTTCCCTTCCTCTTCCTCTCCCCCCTTCCTTCTTACTTATCCCCTCTCTTTCTCTCCTTCCCTCCCTCTTACTAATCCTTCCTCTTTCTCCCTCTTTTCCCTTCCTCTTCCTCTCTCCCTCCTACTTACTAATCCTTCCTCTTTCTCTCTTTCTCCCTCTTCCTTCCTCTCCTCTCTCCCTCCCTCTTACTCATCCTCCCTCTTCCTCTCTCCCTCCCTCCCTCCAGATACAAGATGGTCATGAAACGCCCCACCAACGACGACCGCGTCTGGTCAGCCTACACGGAGGAGTTCGAGGTCGAGGTGTGGCAGGTCCTCCTCGTCCTCACGCCCTTGCTCATCTTGGCCCTCTACTTCGCCTCCGTCCTGGTCCCGGCGGAGGAGAAGGTGACTCTCGGGGAAGCCTTCACTGCCGTCACAGGCGCTCTCTGCGGTCAGAGTACGTAGGTGACGAATCGTGGGGATCGAGTATTAGGTCTATGTATGTACTTATACACAGACACACGCACACACAAACACACACACATATATTCATAATACATATTCAAAACACACACACACACACACACACACACACACACACACACACACACACACACACACACACACACACACACACACACACACACACATATATTCATATACGCACGCACGCACGCACACACACACACACACACGCACCCACACACACACACACACACAACACACACACACACACACACACACACACACACACACACACCACACACACACACACACACACACACACACACACACACACACAACACACACAACACACACACACACACACACACTGCACACACACACATATACACACACACACACACACACACACACACACATATACATAAACACGCACAAACACATCTGCATATACATATACATATGCAGAAGGCTCAGGTCTTTGATGGTGATCTAGTACAAAGTATTTATCAGTACTTATATAAACCTTGATCGAGTATGGAATACCCCTGTGTGGAAATTATGTCGAATAAATTGCAACAGGAACGAAGACGGGAAGAACAAGAAAACACACGAATATGCCGAGGGCCTTTTCGCTATTGCTTCGTCATAACATACCCTGACGAAGGAATAGCGAAAAGGTAAAAAGGTACATATCGACATTTGGTAATCATCTAACTCAGTAATTATAATGTACATGTACGTGTATGTATGTTTTTATTTTTTTTTTCTTTTTTTTCTTTTTTTCTGTTCCATTTTTCTTTCCTTTCATTTTCTTTTCCTTCTTTTCATTTCATTTCACATTTCTTTTCTTTTCTCTTCTTTTCTTCTTCTTTTCTTTCTTTTCCATCTTTTCTTCTCTCTTCTTTTCTTTTCTTTTCATTTCTCTTTTTTTCCTTCTTTTCTCTTCTTTTCTTTCCTTTCCCTTTCTTTTCCTTCTTTCCCTTTCCTTCTCTTCTCTCTTCTTTTCTTTTCTATCCCTTTCCCTTTCTCTTCTTTTCTTCTTCTTTTCAATTT
>NW_020870300.1:619713-622213 GCF_003789085.1 Penaeus vannamei
TAAATTGTTTTATTATTGATGTCATAATCATCATAGTCATCATCGTCATAGCCATCATTATCCTCATAACCATCATTATCATCATCATCATCATCATTATTTTGAGCGATTGACGAGTATCGATGTTGTATTCATTATAAATATCTGTTGAATAAAAATAAAAGAGATTGTGTTATTTCTTTTTATTGTCATTGCACAGGAAACTGACATCCCATGCTAATATTATTATTATATAAGATTTTAAAATTTAGACACACACACACAGAGAGGGAGAGAGGGAGAGAGGAGAGAGAAGAGGAGAGAGAGAGAGAGAGAGAGAGAGAGAGAGAGAGAGAGAGAGAGAGAGAGAGAGAGAGAGAGAGAAGAGAGAGAGACGAGAGAGAGAGAGAGAGAGAGAGAGAGAGAGAGAGAGAGAGAGGAGAGAGAGAGAGAGAGAGAGAAGAGAGAGAGAGAGAGAGAGAGAGATAGTAACTTAAGACAGTATCCCTGAATAAGACATTTTATACAAAGGAGAGATTACTTTCTCATATCTTAAATATTACGCTTAATATCAAACAATACAATACCACTGATAAGGTGACATTGCAAATCGATTAATTATTGGAATAATTTAACAAATGTGATCTTATAGTGTAATATTTGTTTAAAATCGGTTCGTTCATCATCTTTTAAGTGGATCGTGTTATCCTGTGTATCTTGTTTTTAAAATGGATTCATGTATACTTTTACATCAGATTATTTTGATAACACTGTGTATGTAATTTTGGTAAGGATCATGCATATAAAATGTTCCCTGCCATCGCCTGTGTACAGTATGGCGATGGCTCTTTGTTCATCATAAATAAATATCTTAAAACTAAATCATTATCACTATTTACAATCATTATCACTATTTAGTCTACTGTTCTTTGAGATCATTTGGCATAGTGGCGGAAGGCGAATTTCAAACTGGTCAAAATTGCGTATCAAAGAGTGACCGTCCATCACAGATAGAAAATATCGCCCTCAAAATAACATTAATATAAGCACCGTTCACTTTGGACTACTGGGAGTTCACACTTTGCTGGGATTGAAAAAGAGTTTTCTAGGCCTAGCACAAAACTCGCGGGCAAAATGTTCGTCAGACACGCTGGCAGTCGAGGCTCCTTCATGCAGGTACGTGTCAGCTTTGCTAATCAGGCGCTCCAGGTGATGGTCCTGAGCATGTTCTTCGACTGCCTTCCTCCAGGCGGACAGGCCTGCGGTTGGGTGAAGACCACTTTCGGACACTTCAGTTGTCAGGCGAACGATAAAGGTGTCCCTCAGGTCTTTCCCCGGGCTGTTGCTCGGATCTTCCCACTTTTCTGTCTCCGTCATGTGGAGGAAGAATAACTTGGGCTTTCCCTTCAGAGCTGGGCAAGACTCGTCCGTGAAGTGGGAAAAGACGTCCGACAGGTGAAGAAGCTCTCCGTCGGTGCAGTGGAAGGTGTCACAGTCTTTGCCAAGCCCTTGGATGTGAACGACTACAGAATCGAGGTCTGCATGTTCTTGTCTTTTTGAAAATTCTTCCAGACGGGTTTTGACTTCGGCGATGCTTGGATTACTACATATTTCCGTCTTGTAACCCAGACCACAGTAGAGATCGGACATCATCTTCGCAACGGACTGACGCCATGGACAGTTCGGCAGCTCTTCGCTCTCATATTTCTCAAAGGAGAGGACGAGGGCCAAACCATGCGGTCTCGACCAGTTCCTGTAATCAGAATGGGTGTTCTTGGGCTGTTTCACCTGCCTCACATTGACCTTCTTGGAGAAACAGCTTTTTGGAATCGTCAGCTCACGGGGTTTAGAAGGAGTGTCTGGTGACGACACAAATTTCGGGGGATTGAAGTAGTAATCGCGCTGGAATTTGTAGGTCCTTAACTCGTGATAATATTGCTCTTCGCCTCCATTGCCGTCCTGTAAGTCGTCTAGCCTCCGCAGAATCATTTTAGTGAGGGCCATGAGTTCCTTGTCCTTTGCGTTCGTGATAAGGACTTGGTATAAGGCTTCTGTTAACAGTGAACCTTGCTTGCACTCTCCGTCCACTTCTACGCTTAGCAGAAAGATGTCGCGCTCAGCAGGAAGCACTGTGCCTTCTGTCGCGTCTAGGTCAGTGCCGCCGTCAGTACACAGTCCAGCTTGCTCTGCCACTTCGCTTCGGTAACAGAATTCAGCAGCTTGTCCCGTTCGAGCGGCCTCTACCTCTTCTGTCGTAATGCCACCCACAAAACACGTATTCGTGAAGAACAACTTCGGCTTTCCGGCTAAATTCGGGCAATTCAAATCATTAAAGGTCCTTGTGAGTTCCAGGAAAGTTGTTACCTTGCCATCCCCAGACACTATACAGTCCTCGAAGCCTCTCCCGTAGATTATAACAACAGCTGAGTCGTATTGTGGCATTTCAGAAAAAGTGCTGAAGGCTTCCTCCATTTCCGGCTTCGTCAGGTTCTCACGGGGCGGCAGGACGTTGAATCCAAGC
>NW_020870300.1:627213-634713 GCF_003789085.1 Penaeus vannamei
AGCTTCTTCAACATCTGTTGAGCCTTTCATCAAAAGACTTGTAAAGACTTTTTCAGTGTGTTGAAGGGAGCTTAAGTACAATTGGAAGTGTTCTGTGTATTTTGTAGCACACCCATCATGTGGCTGTTGCTTGCTCCTCCTGCTTTCTGTCTTCTTGAATTGTCAGTTAATTCTGAAACATATTATTTTGCTGGTAATAAACTATGGACAAAGTATGACATTAATCATCAGACTTCACATGCAGTGCTAATTGGAGTTATGTTGTTATCAATTAATATTGTGTCAAAAATAGCATGAATCTTTAATAAAGACAAAACCCAACCAGAGTCTTTGAGTTGGATTCATAAAAAGATCAATACATTGCTCAGATTGTATTATTTTTAAGGTCAGCATATGGGTGAAAAAGTGTTTAGGATGTTACTTGATAAATATTGAGATTGGAGCTGCAAAACCATTATCCAGACCTGCTAATGCGATGTTTCCGAGCTATCTACAACCTTTCAAATCAAAAGTTTAAATATTGTCCGAGAGAATTGGAGTACCAGCTTAGAGGGCTGTAATCTTTTTTTATCCCTAATCTCTAATTTTTACAAATTTTTATGGTGTTACTATTGACCTACTAAAGGGGCTTCAAGTGGAAAATTTTTTAGGATTTTCTCCCCAGATCTACATCAATCTACAATTTCATCATACTATTAGAAAGAAAAGGATCTTGCCATTTTCAAATTACCTTCATTAATGAACTGAAAATTAGCCTCTAGTCACACTCTTTACATAGCATAGCTTTTGTTAATCACCCTTTGAAATTTTATGTCATCAACTGTATATTGATTTCCAGGATGTCAAGAATATATGCCATAACTGATTTTTTTTTTTCATTTATTGTCTTTACAAATAGATGGCTCCATAGATGCTTAACCACCAAGGTGTCAATATTTGTCCTATCTATATCATCTATTTATACTTTTCCTCTATTTTGGGACAAAAACATTATTCTGTTAGTATTACTGGTAACATTTTTCTCCCACCAAAAATAATAATAATATAATGTCAGTAATAATAAAAACATCACTATCAATAACTTTAAATACACATTTTTCCTGAAACATCAACAAAATGGAAAATCAGGTGAGGTCATGTTGGTGTACTAATTGGCTCCTTGACAGCTGAGCACTTGAGCAACCATCTGTGGTGAAGGAGGAAGAGGAAGAGGAAGAGGAAGAGGAGGAAGAGGAGGAGGAGAGAAAGAAGAATAGAGGAAGAGGAAGAAGAAGAAGACAGAGAAACAAGATGACGATGAAGACAATAGTGTGATTACCCATCTGAACAATTTTCCAAGTCACAAGATAAATATTTTTGTTAATAGCAATTACTACAGCTAATATTGATGTGTTATCATAAAAATAACTCTATTAATAATAATCATGATGATCAATGATATTAATAATAATGATGTACATCTTTAATGATAATAATAATAAGTGATAATAATAATAATCATAATCATGATAATGATAATATTTATAGAAATAATGATGATGACCATGATGGCAAAAATATTAATTAAAATGATAGTAATGATAATAATAATAATAATCATAATGGTCCTGATGATTATTGGACTTTTTTTTCGATATAAATAATAATAATCAAAATCATGATAATGATCATATTTATAGAAATGATGATGATGACCATGACGGCAAAAATATTAATTAAAGTGATAGTAATATTAATAATCATAATGATCCTGATGATTATAGGACACTTTTTTTTTCTTCAATATGATTCTGAAGCCAAAAGGTAAGTAATTCATATTCTCTAACTAAGAAATATTAGATCATAGCTTCAATTTGATACTCAAAGCACATTAAACAAAAAATAAAAACCATCTGCTTATCACATATGGAGCATTGATCTGTGGGATCAAAAAATAAATATTAATACACATTTTGGTATGTCAGTGGTCCCTATAGTTTCCACCGTCTTTTTATAATCCATAATACTTTAAATCTTGTATCAAGTAAAACGTACAAAATGTTTTGTATTATGCCATAGTAGAAACGTGAGGGTTAAGGTGGTTGGGCAATCAATGGTTAATGGTTAATTTTTAAAAGCAAAATAAATGTGCAATAGGAAGGTATAGTAAAGGGTGATGGTAGGTGATAGTTCATATGCATCAACTATCTAGAGTAATGTTGAGCAATCGAGTGAATTATAGTGTATCCATTTTTGGGGAATCTTTATTGTCAAGTGAAGTTATATATTTTAGTTTTGATTGGATATTCAAGACCCCAAGGCAGACCTTTAGTTTGTTGTGAGGATGTTCTTCATAGAATTGAACTGCTAATACATTCATTGATATTCCACCAAGTTCTCCGAAGGTTAGGGATCAATAGTTAGTTATTTCTCCATGTTATTCCTGCAATTACCACCATGCAATGGTTTTGTATAATTTTTAAAGTACTTTCTGGATGGTATCCCTTTTTTTTTGTGATGTTGCTTTCAGTTGCTCCTTCAAATACTCATTTTTGTTTGATGATGATTAATGATGATTAAGATTTTGATTATGATGATGATTGATGATGATGATATGATGATGATGATGATGATGATGATTATGATTGATGATGATGATGATGATGATGATGATTGATGATGATGATTTTATTATCATGATGATGATGATGATTCCTTTTTTAGGGTGGTATTTTAAATATCTCGAAGCTATCACATTTTGCATGATTTTATTGCTTATAAATGATTAAAGAAGTTAGATATTTAAGTGCACACTCTACTTAATATTTTTCTTCTCTCTATTGCCAAGAAACTAATGATGCCAACTTTAGAAATAATTTTGATGTTTCTCTGCACTTGTGTTTATGAGACTCCTATTCTTGTACAAATCTATCTTTACGAAATGCTTTTTTTTCTTATCAAATTTGTTTCCTCTTTTATTACAATACTATAGTAATCATCAATACAATAAAACTACTACAAGATGACAAATGAAATAATAGATGGTATTAGTAGAAAAATAACTTATCGAGTGTGTATGAATATGTGTATATGAGTAATTGTGGAAATATATAGATTCATATATAAATAGATAGAAAGATGGATCGATTGACAGATACATAAATACTCACATCCATCAGAAAGTACCTAGGAACACACGTGGAATTATACCTACATAAACAGACTGCTACACAATTTTACCCATTTCGCTCACCCGCAGGCAGAGCGAGACAATTTGGTTCATTTTGTTAGTTGGCAGGATTGACTGACCTGTGAGTGACATATTTGGACCTGCATTTTTTCAAGTCGCACTGTGTCTCCATCTCAGCACCCCTAATGAAGTCAAAAGTAACCGTAACTTGAGGTAAATTGACACCAACTTTCTCAAACTACCTTCTGCATTATGTTATATGCAGGAGCAACACTATGAAGCCTCATTCCAGTGTAATTTATTTATTCTCAAAAGATATGATATTCAAATACTCACCAATTATTAATTATTGTTTTGATGTTAAAAGTCACCTCTACATAATGTGAACTTGGTGGCACCTGTAATATTGACCTTCATCAAAAAATATAGAACAAAAATATCTTGGTAAGTTGCATTCTTTTCAAAGTTTTCTCCATTTCTTTAATATGAAGAAAGAAAGAAAGAAAAAATATAAATGTATAAATATCTATGCTTTAGTTATCAAACGTACTAATGTTACTTATGCTTTGATCTTTCATTTTACATGTTTCAACTCTCATATTATTATAATATTCTCTTTAAACATTTTGAAAGAGTGTGAAAGAACAAAGTTCACGTCTTTTAGTGTAAGTCATCCTACAACACAAATATACACTAAAGACAAACAACACAGCATGAAGAAAATTGGGGTTATAAAACACCTCAAAATACTTACTAACATGTACTTCATAGTAATAGCTCTATTGTACAATAATTATCTACATAGGGAAGACCAGTATATATATACTACACCTTGTCAGAGCTAAGATGCAACACGCAATACCAACACTTTAGTGCATGTTGCACAAACTTCCGAGGCTTTAAGCCCTCCAAAGAGAGGCCCTCAGCTGATGTCAACCCCATAAAAGGGTGGTGACAAATTAGCATTATAAATACCTTGTCATAAAAAGAGAGAAAAGTGACGATAATTAAAACAACTCCATACATCTTGTAATTTTATGCAAAAATATTCATTTCAGATTAAGTTAGTCAAAAAATAATTATTATGTGGGAGGAGGTCTTTCTATGAGAAAAGGGAAAATTGGGCGGTGGTCGGGGGAAGGGAGGGGAGGGGGGCAATCCTTATGAATACACTGTGTGAAATACATACTGTACAAAGTCTGAAAAGGTCTCACAAAAACTTTTCCTTACTCCACTGCTTTTGAAAGACTAAGAGATAAAAGTTAGTCATCCTATTGCCAATTTTCATTTTATAAATGATAAATATAGTCATCTCAATATGCTAACATGATTAAGTATTCACTGTCCCACACATTGAGAGTACTACCTGGTTCTTCAAAATAAATGAAGTAAAAGATGAGATTTCTTTCTCTTTCCTGCACATGTTTTATAATCATGACAAAAGAAAGAAAGAAAAATCAACACAAATATAAAACCGGTAATTAGGAAAGAGGAATAAAAAAAAAATAAAAATCTGAATAAATTCATAAACATAGTCATGTCTAAATGTTGATAATTATACAACCATCACTTTGAAGCATTGCAGATTGTAAATGTTTTTTCCACTCTTATTTGAAAAGCAAAGTAAAGTAAAACAAAAGGAAAACTTCAATATTCAATTAAACCAAAAGAGGAGGAGGAGGAGGAGGAGAGGTAGAAAGGAAGAGAGAAGAGAAGGAGGAAGAGGAAGAGGAAAAGGAGGAGGAAGAAGAGGAAGAGGAGGAGGAGGAGGAGGAGGAGGAGGAAGAAGAGGAAGAAGTAGAGCTGTAAAGATTGGTTAATACCAGGATGCACACTGTACATCATTTAACTAGGTCTTGAATTGAAACACAATGTACAGGCTACATATCCACAAAATGGTGACAAAGCATGATACAGACACACCATAAATTTGATATCTTGTTTTTATCCTGAATAAATAAGTTTCTGAATAAAGAAGTCAAAAGATAAATACAGTATAGTTATGCATCAATTTTTGTAATATCAAATGCAAGATCTCAAATGAACCTAAATAAAGATCAAAACATTGCACTCACATATTTGTTACCTATAATTTTTGTTTTTAAAGGAAACAAACTTCATCAATTTTGTCCTTTTTGGGGGAGGGGGATGCAAAAACTCCTTTCATAATATTCAAAGTACATGAAATAGTAACTCAAGTAATACTGACTGACAACAGATTCATCACAGTACAACATATAAATATACAACACGAAAAAAAAAAAAAAAAAATCAATTATCAATATAAAAATACTGACAATATTCATAATATATAGCACACAGACAACAATCCCTCTAGTCCATTCTTTACCGGGAAACCATTTCTGTTACACAAAGACAAAGCTTGCATCAACAATGACATGACAAGACGTGAAATATACACTGAAGGATCTCCAAAATGTTGTTTAAAAAATAGTGAATTCTAATATTTGAAAAAAGAAAAGAAAAAGAAGAAAAAACTAAATTGATTTTTTAAAGACACATACCTCCTGGCATATGAACACTTGCAAAACCACTTTTTATGTCATTATGAACTGTGAGCAATATTTATGGGCCATCACTTCAAGCCTATTTTCAAAAAGATGTGAAGCAATTTTTTTTTTTTTTTAAGTTTTTGTTGAGGTTTGTACTGGTAAGAAAGTCTGTAGAGATAACTAACAACCATTACTTAGTTTTAAGGCACTTCTTTAATTTTTTATCTAAGATTTCCTTTGTTATTTCATATCGGATAGCTTTCCGTAGATCTTCAAGCACCCTTTTCATGACAAGGTTCACTGTTTTGTCTTTTGGATAACTAACATCGTCATTGGTAAACTCTGAACTGTCCATCTTTTCATTCAAAATATCTAAGGGGAAGGTTTCGCACGCTAGCTCAAATTCAGCATCTAAAGAGCTTGTCTTTATGGTATTACTCCTTTTACTATGGCTGCTCTTATAGGGGTGGACGCGTCTTACATTTTTCAGGCTGGATTCGGCTTTTAAACTATTATCCTTGAATGTCACATGTTCTGAAAGAGGCTTTTTGTAATTTGGAGGGGGTACAGTAGGGAGATTTTTGGGGAGGGGCGGTATCCCCACTAAGGGAGAAATACCTGGGGTTAATACCTGGCCATTCACTGGAGTTTTTACACTACCCTTCCCTGCATTACCATCATTATTTAATTGTGCCTTTGCATTTGAATCTACAAAGTCCATATTTGAGAGCTTGGATGCTCTTCTTAACTTCACAGTCTCCCTGTGCCAGTAGAGGTACATGTGTCTAGAAATAAAGGGGGAAGGTGTTGGAGACAGTGGCTGATCTAGGTCATTCATTTTGTCCATCTTGTCCTGCTTGTCTAAAGACAGAGGTAGTTTACTTAGTGGCTTCTTTACTTTGGGAGGTGATGGGTCGCTGACAGAGGGTCCTGTGCCAAACATGATCTTGAGTCTCGTGTCTAAATTCGGTCTTGCCGGAGATTCTTGAGGGGTCTTGCTGTCACCCGAGAAAGAGACTTCATTTGAGAAAGATACCCTCTTCTTCTTGGTGTCCGATTTTGCTCTTTCAGGTGTTTTTAGGGAACTGGTGAAGTTCTCCATTGAAGTTCCAGCTTTGGGGTTTCTAACATACTTGTTAATCAGGGAATCTTCCTGACTCTCCTCAACTGGTGAAGATTCAGTGCTCGAAGAAGGAGAGAACATGGCTTCCTCGGGGTCATAAGGTTCCTCTTCCATAACAGCACCTTGGGCATCTTCATTTGGCACGTACGAGAAGGCTGACTGTAGAGTATTTGAGTGCAGAGGTGGTGGTGGAGGGGTAGGAGTGTGGTTTCTGCGAGATACATTATTTCGGGGGTTCGTGGTACCATTGGTGGACTGTTGGTGAGCTGGCTTCCCTGACGGCTGGGAAGACACAATGCTTGGGATTGGTTTGCCAGGAGGAGCTTTGGCAATATTTTTCTTTTCTTCTAGTTGTTTCTGTGGTTTATGGGCGGTGGAACTTGTAGCATTACTTCCAGACGGCGGTGGCAACTTGGGTGGTGGAGGGGACGAGGAGGGCAAAGGAGGCTTCTTAACAGGGCTGGGAGGTGGGGTTCCTTGGGTGGCGGGGGCTTTGATATATCTACTGGAGGCGGAAGAGGTGGAAGAGGAGGGAGTGGAGGTTGGACTGCTAATTTACTAGATGGAAGAGGAGGGAGTGCACTCAGTTCAGGTGGCGGAGCCTGTGGATCAGGGGGTAGGGGCGGAGGTGGCTTTGCATCCCCTGGAGGCATAAGTGGGAACTGAGTGCCCGGTGGTATGAGTGCATTTGGTAT
>NW_020870300.1:637213-657213 GCF_003789085.1 Penaeus vannamei
GAAACAAAACAAAATTGCCCCACTCTCTATGCTCTACACTGCTGCAAAAGTGATTTCTTATGCAATAAGGCTAAAAAGAGGGTTTAAGCCTACTTTTAAGGTGTCATTTCTCTTCACCAATGTAGGCAAGGTCAAGTTAACGCACAACCGTTTTCTATTTTCCCACTTTCTCTCAGTGGAATTCAGAATTTCTGCACATATTTTTCAATTCTCCACTTTCCCTTTTAATTATCTGCCCCAATTTTTTTTTTTTTTTGTGCACAGTATATTTAAATACGAGTGGGAAACAAAAGAGGAAAACTCAGATTGTGGCCCAGAACATATGAATACTCTAAATTACTCTAAGGACACTCTAAATTAAAAACATATGAAGGCTTGGGAGCTCCAATCACTCTAAATGGACACTCTCTGGGAGGGCGTCTAAAACTCAGATTGTGGCCCAGAACATATGAATACTCTAAATTACTCTAAGGACACTCTAAATTAAAAACATGAAGGGATAGATAACGTCTATGGAAAGCAATCTTGGCAATATTGGTGGAGGACTGAACTCAGCCTCTGTGGGGAATGGTGTAGCATTGTATTAATAATGCATGGTCCACGAGGCAAGTCTTCTCCACAATCTGACCAATCCTTGTTGCAGATAGGGCAGTTTGTCAGGGAGATGGAGACAGTTCTGGTAGAAGTATTGATGGAAGGTTTAGGCTGGGCAGGAATGGGTTGCCAGTGAAGGCAGTTAGTGTTGATAATGCTTTGCCTACTTGTTTTTGGAGGCATTGCTGGAAGAGGAGAAAGTTGTCAGAATAAAAGGCTGTGGAGGGGATCATGAACAATCAATCTCATTTGGCTGGGCTAAAAAGAGTATTCAAAAGGTTTGTAGACGTGGTAATAGTAAAGGTAGAAGGACAGGGATGTATGGAAGAGGGAGAAATGCTAAAAGAGATAGTACTGTCGAGAGGTTCACAACAACGTTGCAACATAGTAATAAGGGAAGAGGGGGTAATAGATGAAGAAAGTTGCGGGGACAGAGGAGATGCGGTTGAGGAAGTTGGGAGAGGAGGAATGTTTTCTGGAGGTTGACTAATGACCTGGAAGGATGATCTGGACTGGACAGAGGTGGTAGTAGGTATTGAGGAGGGGGTAGAAGTAGCAGTGTTCAAACTCCAGGACAAAGGAGAGCCTGACATCGGAGAATTTAAAGCTGTGGGGCTAAGCTGATAAAGTGGCAACCCTTAGTGCCTCTAATATGGGAATGAAATATTCATTACTGGCTATGGTAGGAAGTGGATAATAGAAGGGGTCGGAAAAGATAAAGAAACGCAAAGGGGGAGAAGACAAGACAGTACAAAATTTGTTGAGTCGATGGCTACGGCCCAAGGCAGGGGTGATCCCCAACAGTGGGTCCCAGTCTCCATCCTCCTAAGCTCCCCCACGACAACAATGGGCACGGGATCAAGTGGGCCAAGGACACTATGTATTACCTAAAATAATTCAAAACTTGTATCTAATTAACTCATTGGATCCAATTGCATCACTAAAATCACATTGCCGACAATACGGACAGTGGGTTACATAAGCAGCCAACATCCTGGGCAAGTGATACGTAGGCTGGGCACGTGTGAGATGTGACAAGACTCTGTGTCTCTCCTTTACAAAGTTATTTTATGTAAACTTTTTTAGCCTTATTGCCATTTTCCAATATCCATATCTGTCTTTTGATTTGCTTTATCCAGGTGGTAATTGCTTATTTAATTTGTACAGACTCCATATCCTAACTCCATTTGGTTAATTGTGTCATATATCTCTTTTTTCGTAATTTTCAATTTTCCGCAATACAACCTGCTGTCACAGCCGCCACAAATACCTTGTACAGCACTGAAATCACATCCTCCCTGGAGACGGCACTCTTCCAGTCATGGCTTACACGATATATTCAACATTTGTTTATTGATGGGCATAATGCTAAAGCCCCCTTTCTAAGCGCCAAATGAGTCAAATCACACTCCAGGAAATTTGAGCACTCATACTGTATTACGTCCCTTCCTAGCTATTAGGGCCAATATCACTGCCATCAATGGTTTATATTTGTTAATTATCAATAAATCAGAAAAAAAAGAAGAAACAAAATCAAAGTAACAGTAAAAAATTATCCATCTCCAGTAAATTTGAACATGCTTTGAATATTTATGATATTCATCTCCATTACAAATTGTGAAGTCAAGGTAATGTACATTTGGAACTCAAAGTTGGACAAGATGTTTTCACAATTCGGAACCCCTAGGTTAGGTTAGGTTACGTTAGTGTCTGGGTCAAATTGTTATCTTGTCCACCTTGCCCTCATCTGCAGGCAATCATATGGCATTTATAAGGTCCTTTATTGTTGCTATTAAAAGTTATTTTAGTTTTTGTCAGGTGCAAAAAAGTAGTAACTAAACATATGTAGTGTGTAAAATAAAGACACTGGTATAATAAAATGGTGAATGTTTACTTTCGAGCTGGTTCCATTGTGGATAATGAAGGTCTCAGAGGGTTCCAAACGTGGCCTCATTGTCCTGATAGTCAAGTTACCTGGACAAGCCAGATAAGGCGTTCTGACACAGCATAAATGACAAAGTTTCTGGAGCTATTCAGCCGTTGTATATAATAAAATCACTGTGGCCAGGGAATGTATACATGCATTCTTGGCATCTAATTTTAAAATATCCAAGACAGAAGTAAGTGGAAATAGCTAAAAATTCACATATTCTTCTTTTCATTAGACTAATCTGATTAACCCACTTGCAACGGGTGTCCCACATACAAGACATCCAGAAAAAAATAAAACAAAAAAATTAAAAATAAAAAAATTGCCGGGCATCACGCCCGTGTGACACTGTATCGGGGCTCGCGCCCTGACCAGCGGCAGGACGTGGCGGGTGGGCGGGCAGAGTCCAGGCCAGCCCCACCGTCCGATTTTGTAGTCGCCCAAAAACTTTTATTTTTGGCTTCAAAATATACCGGCATAAATTTGTTAAGTACCTAATATCTTTGTATGTAACTGCTGCTCAGAATGTGATCTGCCACCATCATGTTTTCCACACTGCAACTGAAGATTTTTCAAATCTTTGTGCTAATGTGACAGCGTATTATGAACCGAGGATTAAGGTCATATACTAGGGGGCTGGCTGGCTCCCCCAAATTTTAAATATATCCTTGAAACAATGACTCCCCAAAGAATTAATTCTTTGCTTCCATATGGTATATAAATCTTAGTATATTGAGAATGGCATATTACCAGGATTACGCATATCATGCTACCTTTTTTTCAATTCAATCACAGTTCACAGTTTTTTTTTTAGTGTAGACTTCATGCCAAGGTACAATGATGGCCAGAGGGCTTTTTGCAGGAAAAATTTCATATAAATAGTAAAAACCATAAATGCCACAAAAGCAAGAGTGCCAGCTGCCAGTTCATAAACATACCACAAGCCACCAAGTTCATCTGCATCCCTGAAGTTTTGGGATTTAGCATTTTAGCCAGCATGGAAGTAATGGGTTAACCCCTTGGATCCTGGCACCATGACCATCAATTTATGCAAATATATGGTTGAGGACCAGGGTGAGGGGAATATGCCGTCATGGAAGAATTTGTCTGAAGGCTTGTGTGATAGGAATGACAAGCCATGAATGAACAAAGCTTTTGGAGAAAGATTAAATATTCAGGAAGGGGGCCTTGCATCTTTCCGTTAGTAGGCAAGTCCGCATTTCCACCAGTAAATCGGCCATGAGCCATGACTGGAAGGGCATCCACTCCAGGAAGGATATTTCTATGCTCAGGATCCTATTCCTGCTTACAGTGACTGGCAGCACAGGGAGTATTACAGATTTAATATTTCCCCAAAAAATAACAAGATAACACAAATAATAAAACGTTACTTATTATGACTACTACTACAGAGTCATAGAGAGGAGGAAACACTAACTTACAGAATTAATGCCAAATATGTACAATCTTACTCAAAAGGTAAAGCATATGGGGATACAGTTCTGGTGTAGCCGGTAGAAAGTGAAAGTGAAGTTTACTTTAGAGTCTAATAACTGAGTAATACTTTTATTTCTGCATATGACTTATTGTCAGACAAGCACATACCTTCTTCTAAACAAAAGTGCTCCCTATATGGTTTAAAACGCTGTATATAACTGACATAGCAATCTAAATAAACCATTTCTCATTAGCAAATGTCAAGAAGAGTAAGGTTGTGGAGTTCTCAAAATGCCTGGTCACAAAAATACATACGTACAAATCATCAAAAATACATAATGAATCACCAAAAAAAAAAAAGAACAAAATAAAATGATAATAATATAAGTGAAGCCTTTAATAAAATTACATCCCAGTACTCAGTGTCACAATCACAGGCGGACTCGACACCGTAACAAAAACACAGCGAGCATCGAAAAAAACAAATCCACAGCAAGACACTTAAATCCAAATAAACAATCACTGTACGCGAATACACTCATCTTTTTTTCTTTTTTCTTCACACCCATACTCTAACCTCCCACCACACACACACCACATAATACAACCACCTCTAAAATAAAAAACCCAGACCATGCCCAGATCTCCTCCACCCAATCAACCCTCCCTTTAACCCACAACAATAATAAAAAACAAAAAAAAACAACAACCCGCCCTCTCCCTCTTTCCCCCCGAGCGACTTCCCTCCGTCTGTCTGTCTGTCAACACGCAGAGCCTCAGGTGGCACAACAACAATCCACCCACCTTTAATTACCTCCCTTATTTTACCCCCTTTTCCCACCTCCTCGTCCTTCCCTCTTCCCTTTCCTCCCCTTCTCCCCTTCATCCGGAGTCCGGAGTCCCCGAAACCCGAAAAAAGGACGAAAAAACCGACCTGCAATCGGGGAGAAAATTTCCACTCTCCTTCGGCCGAGAATCTGCAGCATGTAAACACAAGATACTGCAAGGGGGATACGGGTGCAAAGAAGAAATAATAAAAAAAAGAGGTGGCGTATTTTGGTGAACGACCTATCGCACCTTTATTTTGGGGGAATAATGGGTTTAATTATTACTTTTATGGCTTTGGGCGGGTTTGTGTCTGTTGTAATGGGGTGCGAGTAATTCTGGGGAGGTATTGGAGGGATGTGCATAGCGCGAGTTACTTTGCATTCGTAGCCCGTAAGCGTTTCGCGGTCTGTTCTATTGTTAATATTTGTATGATATTTAACTGACATTACAACAAGAAGTTGAATAAGCAAATAAGTTTATACTTCTTGTAATATACTTCAATGCAACCTACTCTTTTTCTGAAAACCTTTCAAATGGCGGGAAATGAAAAAAATACAAACCAAAAAAGTCATGCACGAAATCAAAACTCACTTCCACTCCAATAAATAAATATATATATAATATATATATATATATAAATAAATAAATGAAATAAATATGAAATGTCGTCATCATACCAACTCCAGATTCGTAAAAAAGTCAATAATAAATGGCTAAAACAATAATTAATTCAAATTACTGTTACTATTATCAATATTAATGCTGACCATGATGAATACGCAAATGGTGGTGACGATACAGTTTGATGATGATGATGATGATGATGATGATGATAAAGGTAAAGATAAGACAAAAGATGAAGATGAAGATGATAATGATGATGGCAATATATATATATATATATATATATATATATATATATATATATATATATATATATATATATTATATATATATATATATTTATATATATATATCTATATATTATATATATATATATATATATATATTAATATATATATTATATATATATTTATATATATATATATATATATATATATATATATATATATATATATATATATATATATATATATATATATATATATATATATACTTATATACATATATATACTTACACACCCACTCTCACCTACACATGAAAAAACACTCTTAGCAAAAATGTCTTCTACATTTTCCTAACTAGATGTAAAATGGATATTTCATGTCAGAAAAACAAAAACAAAAAACAATTATAGTGTATTAGAACAACATGAAAATAAAACCATAATCAAGAATATAATTTCTATTAAAGCTTTTGCTGTGACACGAATACATGTTTTAACCCTATGCACCCAGAAAAATGTACTGTTCAATGTAGTATTGTTTTGTGAAATGTCTCTACATATAGATGGTCTCACAAGGGTTTAGCCACAATGGAGTCAATTACAAGACCTTTCTTCGAGTTTTTAGGAAAAATGGGTTTGGTAATAATGATATCAATATCAATGCTGTTATCATTACAATGGAAATTATAATCACCATAATAATAATGATAATACCAACTGATAAAAGAATACATTTTAGAGAATCGAGGAAAAGGTTACAGGTGAGATAGGCAGTACTAGTAATTGGCTCATTGGTGACATAGTACTTGTGGAATCATCTATGTATCAAGACAACTAATAAACTAAACTCGTAGTGGGTGTGGCAGGTACATACAACCCATGTGGAAAGGTATGAATGAGAATGAACATCTTCACAATACAAGAGCAAGTTCCGATTATGTTAGAAAAGCTGACGAAGATAAAATTGAAACCGGTAAAATACACCTCTTATATTGTGAAGATATTCGTTCTCATTCATACCTTTTCACATCTGTCAACATGAATACGGTTCATTACACATACAAGACATCCCAGGCGGCATCTGATTAACATCATCAATTGCGGTTCTAATATGTACTGAAATTTCATGAAAGCTATGTGCAGAAACGGAAAGAAAGGAATGTGTATACATATATGTATCTATGTATAAGATGAATATTAAAATATGAATATTGTATATAAAATGTGAATTTTTAAAACCACACGTGGAAAAGATAACAGGAAGCTTTAAAATTTCACTCAGCTCGTGTACATGCAAATAATCTGTGGAAAAGAACTAAATCACATGTAGTTTGTAAATCTGTCAATAATATGTACTTGTCATACCCATTATGCATCAAAATGTATTTCTGAAGCTGAAAACTCTTTTCGAAAGCACGAAGATTATTACAAACTAAACAGTAAACATTCTTTTTTGTAATAAAACGTATGTTAATTGGTGATAATAATGTTAATCATATTTAATGTGTTAATTCAATAGCCAACAAAATTATTGATTTCTTGCTCTACTTACCAGATACTCCTCTGTCTGTGTTATGAATGGAAGCAGCTAATTAGTGCTTGCGTGTTGTTCAAAACTGTTATGTTACTCATCGAGCAATTCATGAGCTTGCAATAGATTTCGTTCTTGTTCTTCTTTTATCCATGAAGAAAATCCACAAATCTTGATTCATTTTCTGAATTCTCAAAAATGACTGGAATTTCAACAATGTGGGTGCTTATCAAATCAAACATTATATATCACATAATTTTTTTTCCAGTTGCATTACTCCCACGGCTATTTTCAATATATTTTCCATTTATTTCTTTCAGCATTTATAAGACCCAAATCTAGGACACAGTCTCGAGCATAATACGCATGAAGACACAGATATAGCCATACTATTACAATGTTCTTTACAAAATTATCTCACAACCACTACCTCACACTTATGTTAAAAACTACCAATTGAAAAAAAAAAAAAAAAAGACTTAAATAATAGTTTCAATAACCACAAGAATCAGTCAATGCATACCTCCATTTCCTCCAGAACCTGAAGTTGATAATAATTTGAGGAGACGGGAATCTTTACAATGGTATACATTCTCAATCATTTCCTGTAAAATGTTAATGTAAAAGTATGGTGAGAAACACTGTTTTGAGGTATTTAAAAGCAAGATTAAAATTAGTAATCATACTTAGCAACCTTTGTGACGGATTAGCTCTATATATCAAAAGAGAAAGAAAAGCCTTTCTAAATCGAAAGCACTGAATTTTTGTGTTAATTGTATTCAACTTAATACTATCCCATGGAGAATGATTTTTCTTTTTATATCCTATGGCACACAGATTTCACAAAAAATCACAATTCTTAAAATTCTAATAGACATTCAAGGTATTTTTTGGTGAAAAAATAAAAAGGAGAAGGTCTTAAAGGTAAAAGGTCAACACCAAGTGACAGGGAAAAGGGGCAGTGCACACGCCATAGTGCATACTACGTCATCGTGTAACACAGCCCAACACCCTCTTCACCCGCTGATGGCACAAGTCATCTTTAGTCATGGCTGCGGTGAGCATAGCGACCATAAAGGGTGACCAAACCTCCTTATCACAGGGAAAATAACATCTGGCAATGGTGGGGACTTTCTCATACTCTGAGCCAAGCACGGACACAGGTTATCTGAGTGGAAAATTTGTGGAAGAAATAGCTAGATGAATAATAATAATAAAAAAAATAAAAAAAAGTTCTAGACATGCTATCGTTTACTCCAATTCCTGAGTTGTGCCTCACACTTCATAGGTTAATAAAGCTAACTGTAGTGTTTAAAAATTTTCATGCATTTTGCTAATATGAATTATCAGTGTTTTGATAAGTTACAAGGTTTTCATTCATGTTATAATTAATACGTAAAGCATCACCAATGTTTACCTAATGTCTACTGTTTGTTGGAAAATGAAAAGAACTTAATACTATATAGCTGATTTTGGAAGACATGGTACTTTTTCTTTTGTAACTGTTTTTATATTAGAAGAAATATAATTTTCAGTTATACATATATTAATCATAATTTTGTAAAAACATGCAAAAAGAGTGAAGACAGCATTTTTGAAATTCAAAGCAAGAAGATATAAAATATCAACTTTCACTTGCTCACACACTTCTATTATCATTCCCAGCAGTACCCGACTGTGATGAGCGCTAGAAAAATAACTCTTTAATGTTGGATTTCATATTCCTGTCTTATCAAAATTTCTAACATAGCACTTAACCGGCACAACTTTAAAAGACTAATTAGTGTAACTTCTGTACGCTAAATACACTCCTGCAAAGTTACTCTTTCTTGAAGTGTGAAACCTAACTGAGCTTGGAAAACATTCATCCAACATACTTTATATTTTCTCTGACTTTTGATATATAAAACTCAGAGCCTTATACTTTGCTTGCACGAAAACCTCGCAGCTAACGAAGAAAATTTCAAAGAACTGACTGAAACTGTAGGTCGCCAATCTAGGCTGGTATAAGTAAAAATGTTATTCTTTTCTTTTTTGATTACGACATTCATACCTGTAGCAAAAAACTTTATGGAACCAAACCTACATGATAAGGCTATGATAAAATGTAATTAGTAAAATAAAGGCGTGTATACCTTCATAAAACGCAAACAAAATTGTGAGCAGTGTTAGTGGCAATAAATGGGGGAGGGACTCGGGTTATAACTCGGAAAAGGGTATATCGTCTGAAAAACTTGGGAATCACCGATTTATAGCTTCCTAATTTACCATCTAAATATTTCTCTATGGTCACAGAAGTACCTATATCTGTAAATGTTAATGTACAAACATATCCCCATAAAAAAAGAAAGAAAGAAAAGAAAAAAAAATCATATAGAAACCAAACACCCTTTTACAGTAAATAACTAAGTAAGCAAAAGATTGAAGTGTGTCAATCAAGTTGGTAGTTTAAATCTAAAAATTACTTGATTAAATTTTATATCAAATACAAACATTTCTCTCCTATATTTTTCCTTTACCTACTATCTATTCTCAGTTTATGAACTCGGTTTATGCACATACTCTTTTTTTTTTCTTTTTTTCTAGGAAAAAAGTTTATAATATGGATGAAAATTTATTGTCAAGCACACCGTCTCTTTACAAAATAAATACAATACATTGTATCCTTAAACAATGAAAACTAGGAACAAAATATCTTGATTCTGAAAATGGGATAAGTTTATTCTAATAATATTATTCATATGTGACAATACATACAGTAATGATACATAAAAGTCCCCGAAAATCAGCAACATCCTCTAAAACATTCACAATGGAAAATAAGGTAAAATGAGAATTTGCTAATCACCATTCATCACAATATAACACTTTGTATTTTCTTTTACCCTCTCTCTCACATACACATCTCACATCGCTCTCACTATCTCTCATCTCTCCTTCTCAACTCCTATTTCTACTCCGATCTCTTCTGTCTCTACTCCGATCCCTTCTCTCCCTGCTTCTGTCTCGGCTTCTATCCTTTCTCTCTCTGCTTCTGTCTCGGCTTCTATCCTTTCTCTCCCTGCTTCTGTCTCGGCTTCTATCCTTTCTCTCCCTGCTTCTGTCTCGGCTTCTATCTCTTCTGTCTCTGTTCCTATCTCTGCTCCTATCCCTTCTGTCTCTACTTCTGTCTCTGCTTCTATCTCTGCTCCTATCCTTTCTTTCTCTGTTCCTGTCTTTGCTTCTGTCTCTTATCTCCCTACTATTCTTATCACGCGCCTTGTCTCTCCTCTCCTTGCTCCTCTCTCTCCGTTCCTCTTGGTTCCTCTCTTTCGCCTTACTTGGTCCGGGGCTTTCTTCCCTCCTTTCCACCTTGACGTCCCTCTCCTCCCCTTTGCCTCTGCTCTCAGCCCCCCCTGCTTTACCCCAGAAGTCCCAGGCTCTCTCCCTTCTCCCTCCCCCTGGGAATTCCTTCTCGCCACTTGGCTCTCTCCCGCCAGACTTCTCTTCGTGGTGGGATGTGCTTCCGTTTCTCCTGTCCTTATGGTGGTGTCCGTTGGTCTTGTCCTTCCTCTCTTCTTCTTCGTCGTCGGAGGTCTTTTCCTTCTTCACCTTGACCTCGGACATGTCGAATGGGTCATTGGGGCCAATGAAGTCGACTTTCAAGCCCTTGGTTATCTCCTTGAGCAAGGCCTGCGGGTCAGCCTTCTCCTCCGAGCGTCGTTTCTTTTTCTTCGTCTTTTCCTTCTCCTCCTCCGAGTCCTCTGAGTCAGAACTGCTGGAGCTGCTCCGACTCTTCCTCTTCTTCTTGCTCTCCTTCTTCTTCTTCTCCCTTTTCTTCTTCCTTTTCTTCTTCTTCTCTCTTTCATCCTCTGAGCTCGATGAATCCTCACTCGACGAAGATTCTACTTTGCTTTTCTTCTTGTTCTTCTTTTTCTTTTTGCTCTTCTTTTCCAATTTCTCGAGCTTCTTCAGCAACTTTTTCTTTTCTTTGGTGGATAAGGACCTCAGGAGCGAGTATTCATCCACAGCTTCTTCGTCACTTGAGAGAATTCTCTGAAATCCAGAACATTATGTTTCTGAATAGACAGTAATACTCTGACAATTATCAAAACAAAACAACAAATAAAATTGCATTTTATAATAGCTAGCAAGCAGCATGTAAGTGATTCTGCATCTCTATTAGCAAATGTATACCAACAAACAATATCTAAATATATCAATATCTACATGTGTGTGTGTGTGTGTGTGTGTGTGTGTGTATGTGTGTATGTGTGTGTATGTGTGTGTATGTGTGTGTGTGTGTGTGTGTGTGTGTTGTGTGTGTGTGTGTGTGTGTGTGTGTGTGTGTGTGTGTGTGTGTGTGTGTGTGTGTGTGTGTGTGTATGTGTGTGTGTATGTGTGTGTGTGTGTGTGTGTGTATGTGTGTGTGTGTGTGTGTGTGTGTGTGTTGTGTGTGTGTGTGTGTTGTGTGTGTGTGTGTGTGTGTGTGTGTGTGTGTGTGTGTGTGTGTGTTATACATATTATATATATATAATATATATATATATATATATATATATTAATATATATATATATATATATATATATATATATATGCATATATATATATGTATATATATATATATTATATATGTATATATATGTATATGTATATATATGTATATGTATATGTATATGTATATGTATATATATATATATATATATATATATATATATATATATATATATATATATAGTCTATGTCTATATACATGTAAGTCTATGTATATGTATGTTTATGTATATGTAAGTCTATGCATGTATGTCTGTCTATGTTTATATATAATTCAATTTTTTCCCATGGAAACACCTCTACAGATTAACAATCTTCTTTAAAGATAAAAATTCCATATTACATTTCTAGCAAAAAAGAAAGAAAGAACTAAAAGAACAAGAAAGAAACAAGAAAAAAAGGAAAAGAAAAAAGGCAAAAAATGGGGGAAAATATTGTTGACCCTTAAAATCCTTCTCATAATTATCAAAATCTCCCTTCATATCCCCCCTACATTCTTAATATTCACCCTCCTCCTTCTCCTCGTCCTCACCTGGTTTCCAGCATAAGGATTTTGTGCCAAACCGTAAATTCCGTTGGACATAGTGGCCACGTTCTTCAGCCTAAGCCCATCATCCCTCATCCCAGCGGCCAGTTCCTTGTGGTCGATGTTTCCCATGCCATCCGTGGGTTCCAAGACTCGGCCGTACAGAGGGCACTCCTTGTCTGTGTTTATGTGGCCCCATGCCTTACATTTGATGCACCTTACATTCCGCACAGCAATGCCAAAGGGCTGGTCCCTGATCGTGTCGTCATCTTTGCAATAGCTGTGGCCAAGAGAGATTATATTAGTGATTAGGTAAAATAAAATAGAAAATAAGTATAGTAGTATTCAGAACCTGACTAAAGGCAAAAAAGAAAAGAAAAAAGGCACAAGGTGAAAATAGCATCAACTATAACTATTTCCATCAAATCTTTAAAAACAATTCCACTTGAATCCTGTGCAGTCAGAGACAAAGTCATCTATTGTGAATGCAGCTTCAAAACCTTTATTTAACTAACAAGGGTTGCATATTTTAGCTACTTGAAGCAAAATTCAAAACTATTTTACAATATTTTCATTCACAACTTCATAATATACACCCTCTCTCAGGATAAGACCTACCTCTCACGTGGTGCATTGAACTTCCTCTGCCATTCGAACTTGTACTCTGGCTCTCCGTCTTCTTTCTCCCTCTCCTTTTTCACACCCGCAGGTGCTTCGTACATGAAGTTGAGGGAGAGCTTCTCCTTGTTCTCACCCCTTGCCAAAAGGGCTTTGTTGTTGTATAGTTCCTGTTCTTTCTCATACTGAACACGCAGTTCCTCCTGCTTCTTCCGTTCTGCATCGGCTTTCTGTTCCGCTATCCAGACCTGTTGAGTTGGTTTTCAGTTAGAATACGAGTAAACAAGATTTTGAGATCAACTACTCAATATGAGATATTTTTTCCATGTTATTATAACCGAACTTTGTTGTTCATTTATGAAGGTTGACTTACACAGCTACTGGATATGCAAATATACATCCAGTTCAATGAATGGAAAGCTTTCAGATTTACTAAAACCAAATTTCTTTGGATCTCTGTTATCAAAATTCTTTGATCATCTTCACCTAATACAGTATACAGAAATACTACACCTTGACTTCCATATAATCATAACTGTAGCAATTAAGTCCTATACAATAACTGGAAATGCTTTAACTGGAATTACAAATGCAGAAAGTAAATTGATTCTTAGAGTCCATACTGCGAAGAATTTTTGCTAATATTCATATAAAGTAATAACAGTATCCATAATGAATTTAGTTTTATTTGATATGTAGCTATTTTTTCTCACTCTATGGTTAACAAAGCTGGAAGATACTATTTATGTCACATTAACCTTCCAATATCTATCCTTTACATAACCCTTATCAAAATATGTGCACTGATTTCAATATGGGATTTTGAAGCATCATGCTGTCAATTCTGCTGAAGGTGACTTTAATACTTGCTTTGATACAATTTGATATCTAACCAGTCAGTGAGGATTAGATTCTAGTTCTATAGTAATTCTAAACAACAACGATAATAATAACAATAATAATAATGGCTATTTTACATCATCAGCTAAACTTTAAACTTGAGAAACTACATACAAGCTCTCTCCTTCCCTAATTCTTACAGTCAAATTAGCCCACTACTGTCACCAAGCCTTCACTCCATCTCATGAATCACTTCCTCTTCTGCAAATCTTAAGTAAATAATACTCACACCCTTTATCAAGGTATAATAAAGGACAGAAGGAACGTCACAATTGTGGTGAAATATTTTCTTGAAAAAAATACCTCCAATTTATGACAGGCCTGCTATGATCATGATGAATGGGAATGTGTGCATATTCAGCAACTAACCAAAGCTGTGGCAAAATAGGACCTATAAAGGGTTGAAGGAGGATCCATTTTTCAGTATATATATTTATCATCCTGATGCCATAAAAGTTGGTAATAAGAGTGACCCTATTGTGGCACTAATCAGCCATGCCTATTACTAACTCATCCTCTGCTTTTAAAAGACACGGTTTTCCTATTGGAGTTGTTATGAAGCGAGTTTTTCCTATAAATATATAATAGGTTGCCTGGGCTCTATCTTGCCACTTTAAACTGGTGATAATTTTGTGGAGCCACTGATATTCATACAAGTCTGAAGTTGGCTTTTTCTTTATTGTTTTATAATAAGATTTAGCATACCATCAAAAATGTTTGAGGAAACATCTCAGGTTAATTATCTCAAAGAGGTACACATAATTCAATACATTGGTTCCTATGATTAAAACTCTAGTAAAGCCTAACATACATACACTCCAGGAATATGTTTCGACTAGTTTCTTATTTAATAATCAACAGCCTATGACATCTACTTGCTTGCTCTATCCATAATATATGTAGAGGTTTACTGACCATTACCAGGATGTAAAGTATACAGGTCATGGCATCACCTGATGCATGGATCTGCAGTCTCTGATAAGGAACTATGGGTCAATATTTACTTTCTTTAGGTTATTTTCCATTTCTATTAGTTTTTTATTTGTTTCTTATAAATGCTGCATCATACAAATCAACATCAAAAATTCTATTTGTTACACCTAACTCAAAAAATATAAATGTCAGTGACATAACAATTCTAATTATTGTTTACCTTGTTTTATATCCCAAACTGCAATTATGTAAACAATAATCCCTTTCTTACTCAATCTAAATCACTGATAGACCGGAAGCACACAATTCATACATAATTCATATGTAACAGGTTCCTGGAGAACAATAATAATAATAATAGAAAGAAGGAATATAATCTTAGTATGTATGATTTTTTTTTCCCTACACAATAAATCAAAAATATTTTTAATTTTTTGATGTACTACAAGAAAATTTGTCGTTTTTCAGGGACGCATCGTAGCAAGCAACGACAATGTATGGACTTTGATCTGCAAGGAAAGGACATTTATGGTGCGAGTAACAGCAACAATTTTTCCCTTTTCATAGCAATGTTCTAAAGTGATAATAATTAAGTGATAGTTATTCATGTTTGTTTTAAATATGGATTGACTTTCTTTTTTGTTGTGATAGTTATATTGGAATTCAAATATTTGCAAGAAAGAAAACTGGGTATGAGCAGAAATGGTCACAGCTGCAACTCAAGATTGACGTCATTGTGAGCATTTCCATGTTTTCCAACTTGGAGGAACCTCAAAGTTATTAGACTCATTATCGAATAAGGTGAGAAAAGATAAAATAATTGGAGATAATGTAATCCCTAACTGCATTTTATTGAAATAAACATATCTAATATATATACACTCTTGGCCTTCTGTTGAAAGACCAACAGAGTTTTAACCCAATAACGACGGGTGTCCCATATATGAGACACACGAAAAAGTAAACACTGCCGGGCATTCCGCCAGTGTGAAACTGTATCGGGGCTTGCGCTCCGATACAGCAGTGGGCCGTGGCCCACTGCTGTTTTGTAGCCGCCTGGAATGTTTTATTTTCGGCTTCAAAATATACCAGCGGTAATGGGTTAACCAATATTCTATAAAAATAGAGATGATTGGTATCACTGGCAATGTCATCAAATAACCTCAAGCTAGAATAAAAATGGCAGAGTTTGCTTGCTTTGGCCATACTATTACCAGCGTTAGACAACACGCCACTATAATGGTAGTCGCTGTCTACTGCTGCTACTCTTTCTATCTCAAGTATCCCAAGGACATGCAGCTTTCATACCCCATTATTACAGATAACAAAGAGAAAAGCTTAATGAAAGGCTATATGCTAGAAGTAAAGATTGAAACGACACATTCACACGAATTCGACACATACACCTCGCTTTAAAAATCCACTTAAATCCTATTACCCAACCTTGAAACACTCCCACTCACGACCCTATCACTCTAAACCCTAAATCTCAACTGGATCTTACCCGTTTCAAATTATCCCTGGACGCTGGATGGAAAAACTTTTTACACATGTAATTATTGAAACCCTTCCCCATGGTGGCGACTTGTTCTTATTTCTCCGACTTCTTGGGGGAAAGAGAGGCAAACCCGCTGTGTTCTCTTCTTCTCTGATACCTTGGGATACTTTATATATTAGTTACTTCATCGCGGGTTTGCTATTTTCCTGAAAAAGACAGAGAAATGTGGCCTTTGTGGAGAGTGATAATGAATTTCTCTCCCAACGTTTTGTTTACGTGGTGTAGTTCCGAGATTGGCCACCAGATGGGTCTTTGCGATATATAGAAAACGGAATTCAATGTTTCTTTGAGGACAAACTCACGTAGTATTGGTCGTTACTTAAAAAAACGGACTTTATTATTCATTGGAGGTTAAGCTCATGTAACATGTTATTTGATTTAACGATCGTGAGCTTCCAACACAAGGACTTTTTATGAATAGCTTTAATGATAATTATGATAACTATCATCATGATAATAGTATTTTTCCTATCTATCATCTGACATCCGCAGTAGCAACCGTTTTCTATATATAATAACTATAGCCCTATTTTCCGCCGACAAGAACTGCCGTGCTACAGTTTCGTATGACTCCGTCCCTATTTATGGAATTGAATATAAAAATGGAAGAAAATGAGAAGATCTTTAAGGTATCTTTACACAGGTAGTACCATTCAATCTTGATGAAAATTCTAGTTATCAATTTCCAAGCTAAGCCCCGCCTCATCACTTTTATTCGTTGTAAAATGCACACACACACGCGCGCACACACACACACACATAGATTCAGTTATGTATGTTATACTTATGTATGTGAATTATGTATTTCATATATAATGCATTGAGTACAGGTGCAAATACGGTAAGGCGTAAGCGAAGATAAAAATAAAACACGGGAAAAAATAGGAGAGTTTATTGAATAGATTTTTCTTCAGACGACAAAACACCAATACTTTCTCATAATTGATGTATTTTTTGCAAAGATATTTTTCGTATTTAGTTATCTAGATTTGTGGTCATCATGTTTAAACATCATTTGGATTTCAAAGTTTGAATTGAAAAAAAAAAAAAATCGGGTAGAATCAAAATTCTTCACGTTTCCATTTTTAAAAAGTTCCTACAATTCAATTCTTTTCATATCTAACTTTTCTATCCAACAGATGGAAATAATTTAACAAATAGTTTAGACATGTAGCTTGTTAAACGCAGTAGCAAATTTGTATTCCTAAGGCATCTTTTCCAGCGCTTCCGGGAAACGCTACACCTCTTGCGCGAGAGGAATAGAGCAGACGGTTAACTTTAATCAAGTTGCCAGATGCATTCCTCCTACTTCGGATATTTCATGCATATTCGTACTTATATTGGATATCTTTAACACCGCACTACCCCCCTTAAGATATCAAAAGCCATCTTGGATATCATATTCCAAAATATTGTGTACCTGTCGGAAAAATAACCAGTACAGTAAAATAACAAGCCGTTAACCGCGATCATTCCCATTACGTCACAGAAATGGGCGGAGCTTAGAGGCCTGTCTCGCCTCTGATCACGAGACAGCTTTTGGCGACACTCTAATTGCTACCGGAAAAGATGCCTCTAGTCTCGGGAGCTTTGATGACGTCACAAGAGGCGGGCTGGTCAATGTTGCTAACATATCTGATGCGGAAATGACCGTTATTTCGCCAGGGTTGTTTGATTTTCCGTTATTTTGTTAAACGGGCGACGGCAGGGATGTGGCGGAAGACTGACGTCAAGTAAAGCAAATTTGAAATGGAAGCCTATTAGCTGAAGCCTGAATATTCAGATGCTCTAGCTAACGTGGACGTGGAATTTGATGGCAGTGATTCAGAGCAGAATAACAAGGGGAAGAGAGAACACAAAGAAAAGAAGGAAAGAGAGAGATAGATAAATAGATAGAGAGAAAAATGCATGAGAAATAAAGAGAGGGAAACAGAAAAAGGATAAATTAATATGTGGATATAAGAAAAGCAAATAAATAAGTGAGAGAGAGAGAGAGAGACAGTGGCAGAAAGAAATCTGGAAGAATGGCATATTATATATAAAAAGAGGAAATGGGGACGAGCCTATGGTGACGTCATAAACTTTCCCGCGCTTTTTTGAAAATTTGACTGTGTTGTGGAAGAGAGACTCGGAATTCGTATGCCGTCAAAAATACTTATGAGATTAGATTATTATTATTATTATTATTATTATTATTATTATTATTATTATTATTATTATTATTATTATATTTACTCATATGATTCCAAAACGTAAGTTTCGGTAGGTGAATGAGATTTGCCTCTCGACTTTGGCCACCATCTTCAATATCTGTGATATTTGTAGACAAGATATTCTTACATATACATGTTTCTGAATAACTTCAGTGGTCGGTTTCGACTACATCTATCTTTTGCACCGTAAAAATATTCTTTCTCAATCACACTTAGTCCACATTTGTCGCAAAGGAAAACGTTTCATCTAAATTATTTAATTGCACTGGCATCCTTGTAGCTTTTAGATTTTTCATATTTTTCTTTTTCCTTTATATTCATTCGCTATTTCTCTTCCCTGGCCTTTCGACAGCATATCCTGTAACCAAAATATATCATCAATATAAAAAATTCAAACTAGCTCTATCATTTTCATTAGGTTAACAGGCATATTCGTTTCATATTTCTACCATGCTTTCTTTTTCTTTAGACTTCCGCTTGGTGAATCTATATTACGTGAAATTTAAAACTCTTCATTAAATAGTTATTTCTGGTTTGATCGTCAACAATTAATTCCTTACAGTTTTAATTAACATGATTTTTTTTTCTTTTTTTCCTCTTTTCTTTTTCTCTTTTCCTTCTTTTTTTAAATATTTTCTTTTTTCTTTCTTTTTTCTTTTTCTCTGTCTTTTTTTCTTTTTTTTACTGTTTCTTTTCTCTTGTTAAAAGTTAAATTCCTTGTCTGTTAAGTCCTTTTTCTTGTTTCATGCGTGGAATCTTGAGAAATTCATGTTATTTCCTGTATTTCGTTCGTGTGTTCACTTGCAAAAGAGAATTTTATTTTTGAAATCATTTTCGGTTGATTTTGTAACGGTCTTCGATATTTAAATTGATAACGGAAATTCAAATTCACGGGTAAAAGAGATTGTATCTTCGATGAAAGACCGTTATTTTTTTTTCATTAGTCATGCTGCATTTTTGATTTTTTTTCTTTGGTGTTGATTTTATTTTTTTTTTTTCAAATCCTATTTTTGTCTTTCACTGTGCAGTGTAATGCACGCTTACTTACAAACACACACGTACACACACACACAAACACACTAACATACACACACACACAAACACACGCACTAACACAGACAGATGCACTAACACACACACACACAAACAAGCACACAACACACACTAACACACACACAAACAACACCCCCCACACAACACACATGCACACACACACACACGCACTAACACACACACAAACAAGCACCCCCCCCACACACACACACAAACACCCACCTACGCACACACACACAATTACCCCCCCCCCCACCACCACCCCCACACCCCCCACACACACCCCCACACCCCCACCCCCACACACACATATATCCACATTTCCTTTCAAAATCACTGAGAGCGAAAGTTTTTTCTTTTTTTAACGTTCGAGATGCCCGCAGAGAAGCGAGGACCGGCGGCCGTTGTCACTCGATATCAGAGGAGCGCGTTGGGGGCTTAGGAAACTATCTTCAGAGCGAGGTTTGCAAACTTAAAATCTGTTGGGTGTGTGTGTG
>NW_020870300.1:674713-676059 GCF_003789085.1 Penaeus vannamei
ATACTTTACAGGCTGGCGTAGCGCTATTACTGATACAGATTGTAATTATAATGATAACAACAATAATGATGAGGATGATGAGGACGACGATGATAATAAAGATAATAATCATAATGATAATCGAAATCATAATCATAATGATGATGATGATAATTATGAGAACTATTGTAATGAATGATAACAATGATACTACTAATAATAATGGTAATGACAATAATAATGATGATAATGATAATAATGATAATAATAATAAATAATAATAATAATAATAATGAATAACATAATGATAACAATAATACTGCTGAGGATGATGGTGATAACATGATAATAATAATAATGATAGAATTATGATAAAATAATAATAATGATAATGATAATGATTATAATAAAAATGATGATAATAACAATAATGATAGCAATAATCATAACAACAACAGCAAACAATAACAATAATAATGATGATGAATAATGACAATAATAGTAATAATGATAGTAATGATATCGATAATAACAAAATAATGACAATACAACAACAACAACAATAATAAATATAATAGTAATTAACAAAGTCAAGAGAAATAAGAGAAAAGAAAGAGGAAGAGGAGAGAAGAGAAAGAGAAAGAGGGAGAGAAAAAAACGAAGATGGGGATAAGAAAAAAATGAAAAAGAAGGAAAATGAGAAAAAGAGGAAGAATAGAATAGAGGAGAGAGAGAGAAAGAGGGGAGAGAGAGCGAAGGAGGCAAATAAATAAAATGAAGGAAAGACGTAAGGAAATTGTAAGTAGGGAAAAGATGAAGAGAGGAAGCAGAATAGAAAAAGAGAGATAAGGAAAATAAGAAAACAGAAAAAAAGAAACACAAGAAAGGAAACTAAGACACAAGAGGTAGAAAAAAGCAAAATCAGAAGACGACGACGAACGAAAATAGAAGAAGAAGAAGAAGAAGAAGAAGAAGAAGAAGAAGAAGAAGAAGAGAAAAGAAAAAAGACGAAGAAGAAGAGAAAGAGAGAGAGAGAAAGAGAGGGAGAGAGAAAGAGAGAGAGAGAGAGAGAGAAGAGGAGAAGAGAGAGAGAGAGAGAGAGAGAAGAGAGAGAAAGAAAGAGAAGAGAAGAGAGAGAAGATGAGAGAGAGATAGAGAGAGAGAGAGAGAGAAGAAGAGAGAGAAGATTGAGATTCGATAGATAGATAGATAGAGAAAGAGAGAGAGACATCAAAAGACGAAGAGAATCAGAAAAAAACGAAGAGAATTAGAAAAAATAAATTCTTGAAGATTATCAACATTCCCCCCCCCCTGTTTCCTAAAAAGAACATCACAGTTCCTTTTTCCTTCTTTTCCTAAAAAGAACG
>NW_020870300.1:676159-681159 GCF_003789085.1 Penaeus vannamei
AGCCTTCACTCTCAACTTCATTACACTCTCGCCACTCTGATAACATCGGGGATAAGTAAGCACGCAAAAAACCTGTTTCGTGGTTTGTGTGTGGAGGAAAGAAGGGAGTGAAGAAGGGAAGGTGGAGGAGGAAGAGGCGGAAGGAAGGGGGAATGAGAGAAGCAGAAGGAAGGAGCCAGGAGGAAGGAAAGGGGAGTAGAGGGGAACGGCGAGGGGCTCTCATCTCTGCTACGTGGCTTGCTTCGCTCTCTCTCCGTCAGTACGTCGCATACTCTCGAAAGGTCTTAGTCGGAGTGAACGGTGCTTAGTAGCTGCTAAGGCTGAGTAGAGCGCACGAATCTGCAATCTGGGCTTCCGCATCTCTCGTGTTGGATGCGCGTCGTCTTCCCTCTCGTACTCTCTCTCACCACCTACTCTCTCTCTCTGCTCTCCCACGCCTCATCTCTCTCATAGCCTGCTGCATCCAACCTCTCTCTCTCTCTCTCCCACCTCTCTCTGTTTCTCTCATAGTCTCTCGTCGTCATCTTCTCTCTCTTCTCTCTCTCTCTCTCTCTCTCTCTCCAGGTCTCTCTCTCTCTCTCTCCTCTCTCGCTCTCTCTCTGCTCGTCTAGCGATAGAGTGCCTGCGTGCATGTGGACGTCTACGGGCTCTCTCATTCGACTCTCTCTCTTCTCTCTCTCTCCTCTCCCTCCTGCTTCTCTCTCTTCCCTCCGTCTCTCTTTCTCTCTCTCTCTCTCTCTCACTCTCTCTCTCTCTTTCTCTCTCTCTTCTCTCGCTCTTCTTCTCTTCAGTCTTCTCTCTCTCTCTCTCTCTCTCTCTCTCTCTCTCTCTCTCTTCTCTCCGTCCTCTGCCTTCTCGCGTCTCTCTCTCTACTCTTCCCTCGTCTCTCTCTCTCTGCCACGGCTACTCTGCTCTCTCGTCTCCACCTCTCGTCGGTTCCTCTCTCATTAGCTCATCCACCTCTCCTCTCTCTCTCTCTCAGCCTCTCTCTCTCTCTCTCTCCACACTCTCCTCTACTGCTCTGCGTCTCTCTCTCTCTCTCTCTCTCTCTCATCTCTCTCTCTCTCTCTACATCTCTCTTCTCTCGGTGCGTGCGTCATCTCTCTCTCTCTCTTCTCTCTCTTCTCTTCTTTCTGTTCTCTCTCTTCTCTTCTTCCTGCTCCTGTGCGTGGGCGTGTGCTCCTCTCCTCTTACTTCCTTCTTCCTCTCCTCTCTTCTCTTTCTCTTCCTCTTCTTCTTCTTCTTCTCTCTCTCTCTTCTCTTCTTTCTCGTCTCTTCTTCGTCTCGTCTCGTCTCGTCTCGTCTCGTCTCGTCTCTTTCTCTTCTCTTCTCTTCTTCTTCTCTTCTCTTCTCTTCTCTTCCTTCCTTCTCTTCTCTTCTCTTCTCTCTCTTCTCTTCTCTTCTCTTCTCTTCTCTTCTCTTCTCTTCTCTATCTCTTCTCTTCTCTTCTCTTCTCTTCTCTCTCTCTCTCTCTATTCCTTTCTATTCCAGACTCTTCCTCTTTCCCTCCTTCACCTCTTACCTTGAAAAAGTCTTACTAATAATATAAGATTATATATAACTTTATATCTCATTTCCTTTCTGTTTCTCAGGTGGCATCCAGAGAGCCATCATTAATGCAGTTCTATGTATCAAAGCAGTGGGTCAACAAGTTCAACACTTTTGCCGAGCCAGGACCCATTGACAATTCTGATTTTCTTTGTCCTCATGGTGGGGTGCAGCCACAGAAGGTAAAGGTCTCCTATGTATGGTGTTTCTTTCTCTCTTTCTATTTTGGATTATTGTGTGATAATTTTCAGTCAGTATAAACATAATTATTATTTGTATTTTTGTTTGTATTTGTGTTTGTGACTTTGTCTGTGACTCTTTGTTTATGTGAAAATAGTAAAATAGGGATTACTGTTTGGAAGAGAAAAAGTCTGAACTACAACATGATTAAAGAAGCTTGTTTGCATGGTGATATGAGAGGTTTAAATAGTTCAGCTGCAAGATGGAAGTGGGTCAAGCAATTGTGTTTCATTATTAGCTTTTAGAAGTCTATAATGCTGTGATAAAGATAATGAAGGTATACATGTAAGCAAATGTATTTCTTTTCATTTTCTTTTCTACATTTCATGCCCTCCCCTACTTTTTAGGCCAGTTATGTGGAGGATCTGGTGATGTTGCTGTACCAAGGTGTGTGGGAATATCTGCATCAGGTGTTTGGTGGTGGGCCAGCCTGCACTCGCCTGTATGAGTGTGTGACATGCAGGGCAGAGCTGGAGGCACTGCTTCACCGTCAGAGCAGTGAACTGGATATGTTCATCCGCCTGCACAAGATGTTCCAGGATGAGGAGCACCCAAGCATTGTATATGCCATTTCCATGCGCTGGTTCCGCCAGTGGGAGAGCTTTGTGCGAGGGCGTGAGCAGGAGCCACCAGGGCCTATTGATAACTCATCCATCTGTACCAGCAAGATTGGCCAGCCCATGCTGAAAGCAGGCTCTGATTATGCCCAGATTTCTGAGGAGATGTGGTACTTCTTCTATGAGATATATGGTGGTGGTCCTGAATTGTTTGTCCGTTATGGTAGCCCTCCAGGAGCAGCCCGCAGGCAGGAGCGCCTCGATGGAACACGGCAGGAGGGAGTCAAGTCAGAGCAACTGCAGACAAGTGCACGCTCTCTCAGCACCGAAAACCTCCCCTACAAGAGCAATCAGGGCACAGCACAGGGCACGGCACAGAGCTTGGCCAACCGGCAGAGAACTGTCTCAGCAAGTGAAGTAAGGACTCAGATTTATGGTTAATGATTGATGAAAATAGTGATTAGCATTAAGGCGACTGTCTTTTTTGTTTTGTTTTTGATTTTTCAATTTCTTTTGCTGATTTTGATGAAACGTACAGCTGTTGATTTAGACCTTAGCAAGATCCCTGAGGATGATTTTTTTTTTTATTGCCTGAATAGTTATTTTGTTATAGTAAAAAAAAAAAAAAAAAAAAAAAAAACATCAAACCATCAATTTCAACAGTGACAATCTTTCAAAAAGCAGATAAAATCCAGGAAAAATCACACAGGCATTCTGTTGTTATCTTTGTACAGATTCATCCTTGATCAAATGTATGATCAGAACACTTTTTTAATTTGTGTGAATATTTGAAATAGCCAATATTAGGGGTAGGGTGGTGATATTTTTCACAAATATGTCACTTTTACAAGAATGGCAAAATATCGGTAATTGAATTTTTTTTTTATTTACATGATTATTTAGGCATTAGAAGAGGCATAAGATATATAAGAATAATCTTCCTATAACATAACCCTCTATCATTTACCTGCATTCTGAAGTATTGCAGAAATTCCCAACACGTAATAGTGTTGGGATAACATAAGAAGAGACTTATGTTATCGTAGGCTCACACTGATCTCTGGGTGGGTGTTTCTCAGCATACATTAACCATTTTTTCTAAAATTCCTATAAAAATACCCCCCCCCCCCCCAAATAACACTTATTCTGATTTCATTTTTGAACAGAACCTTTTATCTAGTCCATAATCAAAACACTTTTTTTTTATTATATCCTAGTTTTTGGTATGTAAATATTTTATGTAGACAACTTTCAGAACACCATAAAATTGCAAAAACTATGTGGAACATGTAGTAGCTCTATTATTCAGCTACAACATGAGCCATAATACAGACTAAGATTGCGTGTGCTACGCATCAGTATGTGATGTATAGAAATATCGCGATTTTTTTTCCTATTCCTATTTTTTACAATTACAAATGATATATGAAATAGTTCTATATGATGTGACCATCCATTATTTCCCTTTATTATTGCTCTGTTGGGGTCTTACAACATAAACTAGTCTGAAATATCATCGTTCTCCATGCCAGCGAATATCACACTCGCAGGCCGGGAAACGAGAGAAGGGGCCACGCGCACATGTTCTTGAGGTGAGGGTCTTAGGCGTTATAATTCTACGGGACAAAATACCCATTTTTCACACCAACACTCCTGTGAAATGCGGTTATACAAATACACGGTGGTGTAATATATTTATATGATATATAAGTGTATACAGATCATTTCTGTATATTCCATGACCTTATGTTTATATATTTTGTTACCTCTTTGTTTGTTTGTTTCTTTCTTTGTTAGCAAGATAATACAAAAAGTTAAGAACAGATTTTAATGAGATTTTTACCTGAGGTGTGTCTTAGCCTTATCAATATTTTATTTTATTTATTTATTTATTTATTTATTTTATTTTATTTTTTTTTTTTTTCAAACTCAAAAAGTTATGGACAGATTTTCATACATTTTTTACTAGACGTGCATCTTAGTCTAACTTATATCCCATTAAATTTTGGTGGTGATCGAGATAATTTGATAAACCTACCCCCATTTTAGGGGATATGGATTTGTATGCTCAAAACATTTTGCTCAAGAATGAAACTGACAAAATATGATCCAAACAAAGAAAATCAAATACTTTTTTTTCCCCTAATGCTTCCCAGATTTTTAGATTATTCTGAAAAAAAGGAGGTTGGTCTCATGTTATGTGAAATTTTATTAGCTCATTTTTTGTTTTATATCTAATTGTTATGTCACAATTGCCAATTTACTAAAGTAAGGTGGGGGGAGGGATTGTAGGGAACATTTGGAGGCCCTTAAACTCGTTAGGAATTGATTTTACCCAAAATCGGCAAATTGGCCAATTTTTGGCATAGAAACACGACAGTCCCCTTAATGGTTCATAGTAACAAAAATCATATTTCAAAACTTTAAATAATCATTCCACTTACTCTTATATGGTTGTATCACACTAGCACTTTTTACATAATTTTTTTCATTTTTCTCATGCAAATAGTCTGCAGACTGGCAAAGTATTACTGCTAATAAGACAGCAGGCCTAGTGCTTATTCTTTTATTTCATTTATCAATAATAGAAATACATTGTAGTAGTAGATCTTTCATACCGCAATATCAACTGGGAAATTTGTCTGACAAAAACAG
>NW_020870300.1:688659-716159 GCF_003789085.1 Penaeus vannamei
GTAATCATTATTGTTATAATTATCTTATTTTCATTACACTATTGATACCCCCCCCCCCCCAATCCCTTGCCCATTGTTGTTGTGGCTTTGGAGACGAGGACTGGGACCCAATGCTGGAGATCTCCCCTACCTTGGCCCTCAGCCCTCGACTCAACTAATTTTGCATGGTATTTTTCACACAAGGTTCCCTAAGGTGTGAGAGCTGTACTAAAAGGATGAAAGGCTGACTGTGCTAATCCTGAGGCCTGAGGGAGTCATGGGCACAGTATTCCCATTTTAGTTGTCTAGTAGCCCATACCCTTCAAGGGGACCCTGAGGGGTGGACTGTTTCTTTCCCCAACATAGTCTACCCTTAATTGGGGAAATGAGGCTTGCCCCTTCATAAAATAGCCCCACCCATTCAAACTCTCCCGGGTCCCTGACCCCAGGCTCTCCTTTGACCACAACTCTGAACACTGCAACTACTACCCACTCCTCAATGCCTACTAGTACATTATCCACCCAAGTCATGGCACAATCTCCAGGAGACATTCCTACTCTCCCAACTTCCTCAACTTCATCACCTTTACCCCCACAACCTTCTTCATCACTCACCTCCATATTACTACTTTACAGCCTTATTCTCCGCCTCTCCATAATACCACCCCCATCAATAATACTCCCTCTTCCACACGTCCCCGTCCTTCTACCACCCCCATCTCTACAAATATCTTAAATAATCTATTTAGCCCAGCCAAATGGGACCGAGTTTTCGTGATCCACTCACAGCTCCTACTCTGACAACACTACTCTTTCAACAATGTTTCCAAAAACAAGTAAAGTCTCTCCGTAGCCGACCCAATAGTTCCCGTCTCGTTACTGTTACATCCGAAACCCAAGGTATAGCCTTATCAACTCTTAACTGATCTCTCTAGCAACCCCATTCCTGCAGAACCTCATCCAACCCTCAATACTTGTACCTTAACTGTCTCTATCTCCCCAGCAAACTGCCCTATCTATAACAAAAATTGGTCAGATTGTGGAGAAGACTTAATCGCCTGCCTCATGGACTATGATGTAATATCAGTATAGTGTTACTCCATTCCTCCTAGAGGTCAGCGTAAGAACCCCACCAACATTGCCAAAAATACTTTCCGTAGACATGACCTTCCCTTTAATATTTACATTAGTGGAGAATCCCTCCCTGTCCGACCATATCAACCTCCTCCCCGTAAGTGTCAAAACTATTGCCTTTTAGGACATCCTACCAAACGCTGCCGTTTCACAGCCAATACCCTCTACTGCCCGACCTGGTCATAGTCTGATCAAACTTGCTCTGCACAGTCACCACATGTGCTAACTGCGCGCCCCTATTATTATTTTATTAGGGGGATGCCCCTCTCATAAGTTTAAATCTAAGGTGGCAACTCTCAGATACAGACTTGGTCTCACTGCGTTCGAACGAGGTCAGTAAACTGGGCCAAGACGAAGCGCCTGCACGATCTGTAGTTCTAAGTACGTTCTCCAGTCACCTCCCCTAATCTCCTCTCCTGACACTTTTCTTACCCTCCTCGACATCTTCTGCACTTATTCTTATCTCTGCAGCCACACCCCTTCTCCCTCCCGCACTACCGCAGCCAGACTAACCTAAACGTTCCACCCCTCTCCTACACACACCTCCTACTCTACTCCTCCCTCCCCTTTGGCTACCACTCTTCACTCCTCACCTCCAAACCAGCCTATATGTCTAACACAAAATTCTCCCAGAACCCCCCATTACAAGACATTCAGAACTATCACCTCGAGTCCCAAAATGACACCGAGAACCACCATCCACCTTCAAATTCCAAACTCCCGCTCCTCCACCTCAAAAAGACTGCAATTCCAAATCCATTCTCCTTCTCATATTCCCCCACACCCCTTTCCTTCTACCCCCCTCCCCCAGCTCCAAACTACACCTACATTCACCTCCCTACATCCCTTCTCTCCCTTCCACTCCCTCCTGGATACACACGTGAATCCTTTATGTCATAGCTATTCCAGTCCAGATCCTCCATACCTCCACCTCCTGATACCCCCCCCTTAACCCCCTCTCAATTCTTATCTCACCCCATAGCTCCTTCCCCTTAAAATTCTCATAACCACGCATATACCGTATCATCCACTTTAAACACGCATTGTAACCGTTATCCCTCATAGAACAACTAAGTTATAGATCTCCAACATTGGAATATTCGCGGTTTCCGTTCTCACAAACTTGACCTACGCCATACCCTTTCTTCTTATAACCCATCCATTATCTGCCTCCAAGAGACTTTTCTTACACATCCTCCTATACCAATTCCCAACTACCTCACACTCCCTTTACGTCTCGTCTATACTTATCCATCAGAAAATACCTTATGTAATACCTCCCTTTCAAACCAATGTCCCGTGCACAGTTATCTTTCTTCGCCGTCGGATCACAGTTATTTCAGTCTGCTCCCCTTCCCACTCCATTGACTTTACTGTCATTGAAACTCTAATTGAAACTCTAGCCACCTTTCCTCGTAGTTGGTGATTTTAATTGCGGCCACACTCTTTGGGGTGAGTCTATCACCACCTCCCGTGGCCGATCCCAAGAACGCTTCCTCTCTACAAATGACCTTATTATTCTTAATTCAGATCGCCCCACACACTTTGACATACGCACGCAATCTTCTTCATACATACTGTTAAATTATCAGTCTCCTCGTGACCAGCTCTTTTTCACCGGAACAGACGTTGGGAGACGGCTCTCGCACACTTCGCATTGGCCACAATCGTCTAACACACTCCTACCTGATGTCACGTTCTGATCCGCCTCTATGTCCTCTGTGTAATGTCCATCTTTCAGTTCCACACATTCTGTTGTCCTGTCCACGCTTTGCTACAGCTCGCACCTATGCTTTCCCCCAACTATTCTCCTTTCCCCGACCTCCCAACATATCACACATCCTTGCAGAATCCCACACTCTGTTCTCCTTCATCAGACGCATACATATCCTTCACGTGATCCAATCCCCGTACCTAATCCCACCGTAACCCATTCACTCATCAACTCCTTTACCCATCTTTAACTTTTTCAATATTACTCTTGATAGTTCACGCATAGCAACTGCTAACTCAACCAGCCTTCACTAACCTTTACTGTACCTTCCAATAGTGCTACGTGACCTTAGATGTCAAGCACATTTATTTTGCTTTCAACTATTCAACATCACTATTGAAAGTATGTTATCTCATTGCTAATTAATCAAAATTCATGTAAAATAATTTGCCTCATTTTGGTAATGACAGAAAATTGAGTTTAAGACCGTCTTATTTATTTGTTTATTTGTTACATTCTTGGTGTAATGGCTGGTTAGCCGTTCTGCCACCAGGAGTATGCAACATTTTACAGATGGATTGTGATAAAATGTATGCCTAGGTTGCTCATGGGACAGGCGGTGATTTATTTTGAATTACCTCTCCAGCCTGGATCAAAATTGAAAGAATATTCACAATAATGATGCTGCAAATAATGGGTGTTTAATTGTGTAGTGATAAAGGCATAGATAGGGGATAATTTAAACATGCACGACAGTAAAAAAAAAGTTGAAGACACGACATTGTGAAGAATTGCTGCAAGTTGGCCCTTGGATGCTGGTGCCTGAGTTTGATGTGGAAGTGATGTAGTAGCCATGGAGTGTGTCAGAGGTCAGGAGAGGTCAGGTGTGCATTTCCTACCATGACCTAAGGTAAGAGTAGAGCATTTTAAACACTTTTAACGGGTTGCTATTTAGTTAATTATTAATAATTTATTACTAACCTTATTATCTATTAATGATATAGTATCGATTGGCTAATAATATAACAGTATCGATTATCTATTAATGATATTATACTATCGATTATCTATTAATGTTATTATAGTATCATTTCTGTTATTATGATCTGTCATTATATGAATTTTGGTTCAGATTGATACCTGATCTCTGGCCACAAGAAATTCCTATTCATTACACGGTCAATTGTCTCTCTTAAGGATTCTGAGGTTGTTTAAAACTACTACTACTAACTCTGTCTCTCTTCTCTCTCTCTCACTCTCTCTCTCTCTCTCTCTCTCTCTCTCTCTCTCTCTTCTCTCTCTCTCTCTCTCTCTCTCTCTCTCTCTCTCTCTCTCTCTCTCTCTCTCTCTCTCTCTCTCTCTAATTTCGCGGCATAGTATCTCCATATATGGGTAGAGAGTGAGAGGAATCCATCGATACCACTATCGTGATAGGTTATGCGAAGGTATTGATTATTAAAAAAAAAAAAAAAAAAAACGATGTGAATGATGTAAGGAGCAATGAAGAAACCTTATTTTGGTCACTTGATTAGTATTTTCACCTCTGGCATAGAAGTGCAAACAGTCTACGGCACTCTATAGGTACACGTCCCAATTTAAGAGGTGTTCGGCTAGTATACACTGTATTTGGTATGCATTTTAAAGTGCGTGTAATAGGAGGGAGAAAGATAAATTGATTCATTTTTTGCAAAATAGTTTACATACCCTGCAAAAAGCTGGGGTAAGATAACCAAGCATCTACCGAATTATTTTAATTATTTAGGATTAGAAATACTTAGGAAATGAAAAGCTCATTATAAATTCAAAATATGAGCAGTGCTTATTCATAAATTTTAAAGTGATTGCGATACACCGACTGTCCCTGTCAGAGAAAGAGAGAGAGAGAGAGAGAGAGAGAGAGAGAGAGAGAGAGAGAGAGAGAGAGAGAGAGAGAGAGAGAGAGAGAGAGAGAGAGAGAGAGAGAGAGAGAGAAGAGAGAGAAGAGAGAGAGAGAGAGAGAGAGAGAGAGAGAGAGAGAGAGAGAGAGAGGAGAGAGAAGAGAGAGAGTGAGTGAGTGAGTGAGGAGTGAGTGAGTGTGAGAGAGAGAGTGAGTGTGTGTGAGAGAGAGAGAGGGAGTGTGTGTGTGTGTGTGTGTGTGTGTGTGTGTGTGTGTGAGAGAGAGAGAGAGAGAGAGAGAGAGAGAGAGAGAGAGAGAGAGAGAGAGAGAGAGAGACAGATAGATAGTTAGATAGATTGAGAGAGAGTGTGTGTGTGTGAGACAGGTCGGGGAGCGCACCTGTAAATTTCTCAACGCTAATATTAATGTCAGTCAGAATGACAGAGATCAGCAAGATTACAAAACTGAAATGCATGACAAAAGCTGATGATTCACCCGAGGACCGCGTCATCCGCCTAAGACAGAATCTGACGCGACCTTGAACCATCTGCAGATGCCCGACGTCCCTTTTCAAGTTCTTCGCGATATGTGCAGCTTCCCCCATTTTTCTTTTACTTTTACAGTTCTCCATACATCACTTTAACTCGCTTCCAAGTATATTTACGATTGCCGTGTATCCAATGTGCGTCTCATCATGTTTGAAGTGGCGCTGACGGTGCAAGTTCCGCAGTGAGAGGATGTCTTGGAATGCACATCTTCCTCTGTTTGCGATGTGGACCTGGGATCGTGTGGATTATTGCAACAGAGGGATTGCATGCAAGTAGTACAGCGCGAGGATACTCCGGAATACCCACACAGTGATTACGTCTTGTGATCTCTTCTTGTCTCGAAAGACCGTTGAAAGTCGTCGAAATTACTATTAGTACAGTATAAAAGACCTAACCAGGAAAAACACGTACGATCAAGTTTGCAGGCATATTAGAATAGGAAATTCCAAAATTAGGGAACATTTCATAGCATTCATTGATCATTGTAAAAGCATTCTCTCTTCCTTTAATTACAAACTTTGCATTAATGTATATGCCACTGTCAAGGAACGTTTTTAAAAGCAACGATGACGCATGAAAGCAAATATAATGACTTTTAGTTTTATGGTATAACACTTCTGCTCTCGTGTATCGCTTGCTGTGGTGATTTTGCATTTTGGAATAAAACGTTAAAAGAGAAGGAGGATTGCGAAGAGAAGGGAGAAAGGAAGAAAAAGGGGGAAGCGAGGAGAAGATGAGAAGAAGAAGGAAGCAGACGCAAAAGAGGAAGTAAAAAAAGGAGGCAAAAGGAAGAGAGGGAAAAAAGGAAGGAGAGAAGAGGAAAAGCGAATGGAGAAAGAAAAAAGAAATGGGAGATGAAGAAAAAGACGGCAAAGGGAAGAGAGGAAGGAAAATAACTGAGAGGAGAAGAAAGAGAGACAAAGGGAAGAAGAAAAACAAAAGGAAGAGGACAAAATAAAAGAAATAAGGTAGAAAGAGGAGGTGGGGTAGAGGAAATGGAGGCAAAGGAAAGGGATGAAGAAAAAGGAAGGAGAAAAAAGAAAAGGGGGCAAAGGGGAGAGAGGAAGAAAAGGAATGGAGAAGAAGAAAGAGGGAGGAGAGAAAAGAGAAGAAGAAAAAAGAAAGGGAAGAAAATAGGAGGCAAAGAGAAGAGGAAGAAAAGGATGACAAATGGAAGAGAGGAGAAAAGAAGAAGAAGGGGGATAAGGCGCAGGAAAAGAGAAAAAAGAAAGAATATATAAAAGAAGTGGATAAAAAAAAGAATAAGGAGGAGAAAATGGAGAAGAAAATAAGCAAAAGAACGGTAAAGAAAGAAAAAGAAAAAAGAGTCACAGAAAAGAAAAAAAGGAAATATCTTTAATTTTTCCTTAATTGAAAAAATAAAATTAATGATAAAAAAGCTACTGTGTTTGCCTTTCAAAGATACAAAACACTTAGCTTTGTCTTATAATTAATGCGAAATTACCTTATTCATATGTTATCAATGTGTGTGTGTTTGTGGTATGAGTGATATACACATTCAGAATCCCTCCCCTCTCTCTCTCTCTCTCTCTCTCTCTCTCTCTCTCTCTCTCTTCTCTCTCTCTCTCTCTCTCTCTCTCTCCCTCTCCTCTCTCTCTCTCTCCACATATGTTATTATGTATGTACTGTACAAGACATGCATACGATGGCAGGACAACGCTGCCAAACGTATAACCAAAATGATCACTAATAAAAGCTATTTCTGTTTGTGCTAAAATAAAATAAAACATTTTTTCTCGCATTCACTTCATTGTGCCAAGGGTGCAGGAGGAGACAGTTGAAGTTTTAAAGGACTGTTTGTTCAAAATTTAAAAGTTTACGAAATAACTGCCCTACTCTTAAGCCGTCATTTACATGCATATATACTAGTCTACATTCGCTGTAAACAAAAATACATTATATGAGAATACAGAAAATCAGTCAGCTCTATTCCTTTTCAATTGAAAGGTAATGATAAGAGAAATATGAGCTGGACGTAAAAATCCCCAAAGAACATTATCCAACTCCAACCAATAATCCCGGGATAAAGGTGCGTTCTCCATTCCCCGGAGTACAACCGACCAGACCAGTCGCTCCTCTGAATCCGCCGAAGAAACATCTCTCTCCTCTTAAAACCATCTTTTGATTTCTTATCGGAACTGAGAAGATGCTCGCTCAAAGTGTTCTCGTCACCGGTTGCAGCCGCGGCATCGGCTTGGAGTTTGTTCGGCAGCTGGTATCGTGCGATAAACCTCCGGCCGTGGTCATAGGTACTTGCAGGAATCCGGACAAAGCTGAAGTAAGTTCAGACGTGTGTGTGTGTGTGTGTGTGTGTGTGTGTGTGTGTGTGTGTGTGTGTGTGTGTGTGTGTGTGTGTGTGTGTGTGTGTGTGTGTGTGTGTGTGTGTGTGTGTGCGGTTCACAGAGCGAAAAAATAGGTGTATTTTCAATTAGTGATTTTGCATTCATATACTCTCTCTCTCTCTCTCTCTCTCTCTCTCTCTCCTCTCTCTCTCTCTCTCTTCTCTCTCTCTCTCTCTCTCTCTCTCTCTCTCTCTATATATATATATATATATATATATATATATTATATATTTATATATATATATATATATATATATATTTATATATATATATATATGATAATGATGATAGCAATAATAATAATGATAATAAAACAATAATTATCTAGTCATTTCCCACTCACTGTATTTCAACAAGTGGAGCGATTACAGGGAACACTTGAGATTCGATATTACATAACGTAATACACGTTCCTGCTCAGTCTAGGATTGAAATTCAGTAAATTTTAAGTAATAACTAAATTATTTCCAACATCTATTCATAGTCATGAGTACAATTATTTTTTTAAGAATTCGATGCATACTATGCAAAGGTAGATTGACAGGCATATTAACATAATAGCATATTAGCACGTAAATTGATGAGTCATGTGTCATGTGTGTACAGGCGGATGTATCTCGACCAGTATCGATTTTTGTCAATAATTACTGTAATTCTCATGGATAATTATCAAGATCATCATCACTTTGTTTTGTTCTTACCTAATCAGTTACCTTTATCTTTCTTTTCACTTCAGGAACTGCAACAACTCGCAAAGAAATATTCAAACCTGAAGATCATCAAATTTGGTGAGTGATTCTTTACGTCTATTGTTCGATTGTCCGATTGACTTTGGATGTTGTGTTATTTGATTCTTCGTGTGTTCGTTTCTCTTGGCTGTGGCTTCGGATGGCGTCGCGCACTCTAGATTCTCTCTCTCTCTCTCTCTCTCTCTCTCTCTCTCTCTCTCTCTCTCCTCTCTCTCTCTCTCTCTCTCTCTCTCTCTCTCTCTCACACACACACACACACACAACACACACACACTCACTCTCACTCTCACTCACTCACTCACTCACTCACTCACTCACTCACTCTCTCTCACTCTCTCTCTCTCTCTCTCTCTCTCTCTCTCTCTCTCTCTCTCTTCTCTCTCTCTCAACTCTCTCCCTCTTCTCTCTCTCTTGCTCTCCCTCCCCATTCTCTCTCTCTTGCTCTCCCCCCCCATTCTCTCTCCTCTTTCCATTCTCTCTCTCTGTCTGTCTGTCTGTATGTCTCTCTCTCTCTCTCTCTCTCTCTCTCTCTCTCTCTCTCTCTCTCTCTCTCTCTCTCTCTCTCTCTCTCTCTCTCTCTCTCTCTCTCTCTCTCTCTCTCTCTCTCTCTCTCTCTCTCTCTCTCTCTCTCTCTCTCTCTCTCTCTCTATCCTCTCTCTCTCTCTCTCTCTCTCTCTCTCTCTCTCTCTCTCTCTCTCTCTCTCTCTCTCTCTCTCTCTCTCTCTCTCTCTCTCTCTCTCTCTCTCTCTCTCAGTACTAAAATTATCTTAATAGTGATGATAATGGTAAATAACATAAATAGTAGTAGTAGTAGTAGTAGTAGTAGTAGTAATTATAATAATTATTAAGAAATTAAACGGAAGAAAATAGAGATGGAAATGGAAAATAACGTAGAAAAGGTAAAGAAAAATACAATGCAAAGAGGAATGAACAATAGGAAAGGAGAGAGAAAAAAGTCCTGAATAAATAACCGCCGCCTTTCAGGTAAACACGTGACTGCATCTCTCGTTTATAGACCTCAGAAGCTGCAAATCACGATCCATTATGTTGTTGCGCAGAGAATACACACGTTTTTTCTTCTTTCCTTTTCTTATTTTCTATCCTTAAGATTGTCCTTCGCCTCACGTACCTCACGTCGGCAGACAAATATAGCAAGTCACAAGCACGTTCACCCACAGGCACGCACACGCACGCACACGCACACGCACACACACACGCACGCACGCACACGCACACACTTACACACTTACACACACACACACACACACACACACACACACACACACACACACACACACGCACGCACGCACGCACACACACACTCGCGCGCGTCCCCTCTGACAGTGACAAACGGAATTCTTGTTGCGCTTCGTTCGGTTTCGCATTATATTTTCGTTAAATTTCGTTTGTTACTTTAATAATTCGACAGTTTGGTATTTGCGCTAAATTTAGCATCTTGTCTTAGCAATTAGTTTTATTAGAATATTAAGCGATGATTTCAAAGCTATCAATTATATACATATTTTGTTATATCCGAAATTATTATTTTTTCGCTTTAACTCGGATTTTGAATATCAATTTTCTTTCATTGTACGAATTATTAACGTTAATTTTAGCTGAAGTCGTATGTCAATGTTATTGAATTTGTTTTCTTTCTTCTTTCTCTCACTGTTTTTTTTTCGTCAGAACTGGGATGTCATTGCAGAAAATGAGATAGAATAGAAAAATTTATGAAAAGCGAAACGTAAAAAATAATGCGCAGGCACACACACACACACACACACACACACACACACACACACACACACACACACACACACACACACACACACCACACACACACACACTCTTCTCTCTCTCTCTCTCTCTCTCTCTCTCTCTCTCTCTCTCTCTCTCTCTCTCTCTCTCTCTCTCTCTCTCTCTCTCTCTCTCTCTCTCTCTCCCTCTCTCTTTTCCCCCCCTCCCCCCACACACACTTGCGCAAGTTCCTATGGCCGCTGTCGGTTATACGACTGCTATGAAAAGGATATTTCACCCCTAGGCCCGCTGTCCCTTGATGATGTACTGCCAGGCATTGTCCATATAAGGCCCAGGGACTTCAACCGTCGGGTCGTGGATTTTTTTTTTTCCTATCTATGATGAATTGGTGACGAAACACTTTTTAGTATATTTATGGATGGAGATAATGTGCTATATACATTAACATGAACTTTATTCAAAACATTTGATTCGGATTTTAAACATGTTTTAAGCCATTTTGACCTAAGCCTGACATCATAACCACAAGAAGTATTTTTGCTAACGTACTAAGAATAAAACGTAATTTGTGTTACTTTGCTTGAACTTCATTTGTCGTCCATCGCATTTTCTATTAGTGTGTTATGAGATTTATATTTTTTTTAAATTTGTTCTGGTAACAAATAAAAGTATTGGCAAACAAATTAATCGTTTTTAAATTCTAACATATTTCGTATAGAAGCACTTAATACCTATTTAAGATGTACTTACGGCTCTGCAGCTGATACCAAAAAAAGTTATTTCAGCAGTCCTGTACGTCCTCTGCTTTGCAAACATTGGGCGTATGTGCAAGACGATATTGAGATATTAATTAAACTTGTTGACTTAATGGTAGAAATTTATTATGAAAGTGAATGCTTTAGAATCAGTACGGCATTTCTGTTACTATGTGTCGGTATAATTTTATTTGTAAATATCGTAAACATTTTGTTCAAACCTCCGATACAGATTTAATAATTTCAGTTAGGGTAAATATTGGTTAATATTACAAATACTGATTTCCAAAGGTGTATCCATATGACTTAATATCCAGCGTTTGTGTGAGTTTGTGTATGTTTCAAGTATGAGGGCGCGTTCACATTCAGTTTTAGCAATTCTTGTAGCCGTTCCGTACGATAAGTTGGACTGGTGTGTACGTTGGAATGTATGTGTACAACTCCATTTATCTTCATGTATCTCTAACCACAATTAATTTCTTTCCCTCCCGCAAATCCTAACCTTCCTTACCTTCATGTTATCCTATCGCCTCACCATCCTGCCTCCTCCTCCCTTCCCTCTCTCCCACCCTGTCCCTGTGATCCCCTCCCAACCTCCCTCTCCCTCTGCTCCGCTTCTCCCCCCCCCCCCCCTTAACTTTACCTCTCTTTATGGCCCCCTTCCCTCCCCTTCCTCCCACCCTTTTCCCTTCCCTTCCTTACGATCCTCTCTTCTTTCCTCTCTCCCTTCCCCTCCCTTCCTCCTTCCCTTTCCCTTCCCTCTCCCTATGATCCCCTCGCCTCCCCTTTCTCTCCTTCCTCCTAATCTTTCCCTCCCTCTCCTTCTTCCTTCCTTCCCCTTCCTCTCCCTTCCCTTCCCTCCTTACCCTTCCCTCCCTATGTCCTCCCTTCCCCTTCCCTCTCCCTTCCCTCCCCTCCCTACCCTTCCCACCCATTCCCTATGACCCCGTCCCCTCCCCACCCTTCCCTTCCCTCTCCTATCCCTTTCCCTTCCCTCCCCCAGACGTGGTAGACTACGCCAGCCTCCCCCGCGTGGTCGAGGAGGTCGGGCGGGCCGTGGGCGACGGGGGACTCAACCTCCTGATCAACAACGCGGGCGTCATGGACAAGTGCCCCTCGCAGATGTTCGGCGTCCCCCTGCAGCAGCTCGAGGCCAAGCTGTTCAGCGAGGTCCTCGAGACCAACACCACGGCGCCCCTCATGCTCATCAAGGTGAGCTTCTCTAAGGTCGAGGCCAAGGCTATGTGTGTGTGTGTGTGTGTGTGTGTGTGTGTGTGTGTGTGTGTGTGTGTGTGTGTGTGTGTGTGTGTGTGTGTGTGTGTGTGTGTGTGTGTGTGTGTGTGCGGGTGGTTGTGCGTGTGTGTGTGTGTGTTATGTTGTGTGTGTGTGTGTGTGTGTGTGTGTGTGTGTGTGTGTGTGTGTGTGTGTGTGTGCGTGCGTGCGTTGGTGTGTGTGTGTGTGTGTGTGTGTGTGTGTGTGTGTGTGTGTGTGTGTGTGTGTGGCCATTAGCAATGAGATAAAGGATTGTAATAATGATATGGATGATGATGATGATGATAATATAATATATGAAATTGTAACAGCAATAATGATAATGATAATAACAATAGCATTGGCAATGATAATAATAACGTTAATGATAATATATACTTAATGTATTAATGGTAGCAGTAAAGATGATAAAAGTAAAATGCAAACAATGACGATGATGATTCCACCAACAACAGCAAAATCACCGACCACAAAAGGAAAAGGAATAACAAATAAAAATAAAATCGTTCCTCTTTCCTGCAGGAGCTGCTTCCCCTCCTCCGAAAGGCCGCAGCGTCGAGCACGGGTCCTATGGGCGTGTCCAGGGCAGCCGTGATCAACATGTCCACCATCCTGGCTTCGATGGGCAGCTTCGTGGGCAACGCTGACATCTATGGCTACCGGGCGAGCAAGGTGGGTGAGGGCGAGCTTGGGCGAGCAAGGTGGGTGAGGGCGAGCAAGGGTGAGGGCGAGCAAGGTGGGTGAGGGCGAGCAAGGTGGGTGAGGCGAGCAAGGTGGGTGAGGGCGAGGTCTATGTAAATAAGGTCTCTGCACAGCTTTGGGTGATAAGGCCTATGACGTCACTCGAGTATGGACTGAGAACGGAGGGTGGGGGGGGGGGCTAGAGAGTGGTGGGCTGGGGAAGGATATAATAGAAAACTTATATAGACCTGGGACGAGGGGGCTAGGGCGTGACATGTCCCTGGGAGACGAAGCCACGGTCTCTCGAGGCACCTTCACCCTGGACGCTGGACAATGTCGGAGACGGGTTAAAGCCATTGTGTGATAAATTGTTTCTTCATTTTAATGGATTGGCTCTGATGTTTATTATAAATATTGTGATACATTTGCACACGCACACGCACACTCACTCACTCACACTCACACACACTCACACACACTCACTCACACTCACAGATAACCCAGCCCAGCACACACACACACACACCATCCTCCACCCCCTCCTAACCCCCCCCCTTTCTCGTCCTTCCCCGCCAGACCGCCCTCAACATGCTGACGAAGGCCCTGTCGGTGGACTTGGGGCACGAGGGCCTGCTGTTCGTGGCGCTGCACCCCGGCTGGGTCCAGACCGACATGGGCACGAGCGCGGGCATGATGACGACGGAGCAGAGCGTCAGGGACATGCTCCAGCTGATGGCGACGCTGACGGAGAAGAACAACGGCGGTTTTTTGGCGCACGACGGAAGCGAGCTGCCCTGGTGAGGCGGAATGCGCGCGGCGGACTTCAGCTTTTTGGGGGAAGGTGTTGGGCATTTGTTTTTAGCCGTGTTCTGATTGTTGCGTCGTTCTTTTTCATCTGACGATTTATTTGTTTCTACGTTTGTTCCTCCGCATCATTGCCATTTTTTTCCCTCTACCGTTTTGTCTTAGTCGCTTCGTTCTCCATTTTCTCCTCCTTCACCACTGCCTCTTCTTCTTCTTCTACTTCTCTTTCTCCTCCTCCTCCTCCTTTTCTCTTCAAGATTGTCAGATAAAGAGTGCCAAATGTAAAAGAAAAACGTTTAATAAATTATTAGAAAATTAACAATTGTTTTTATTCACAATCATCAGTCCTTCACTTCCCATTCACCTTATAAAATACGTTCCTCATACTCTCAAGATTCTACTTAATATAAAGTATGTACTTACTACTATAAACATAGAAGTTGTACAAGAATACTATACATGATCACACTGGCCGCTGAACGGTGACCGAGCCCACACTTCGGCGCCGGGAGGCTTCCTAACGATAGACTTGGCTCCTAATCAGTCTAGTTCATTGGGATTTCCAGGTTCAAGGTTCGGCCGGGCAGTCAGCGTGTGTCTACCTGTTTGTCTCTTCCTCTCTTTTTCTTACACTGACTCTTAATCAGTTACTACATCTATCTCTCTTTTCCATTACTTTTCTTTCTCTTTCTTCAACCGTACGAAATGGGGGAAAGAGGTGGGGGGGGGCGTAGCCGTGGGAAGGGGGAAAGGGATAAAATGATGAGCAGAGAGAGAGAGAGAGAGAGAGAGAGAGAGAGAGAGAGAGAGAGAGAGAGAGGAGAGAGAGAGAGAGAGAGAGAGAGAGAGAGAGAGAGAGAGAGAGAGAGAGAGAGAGAGAGAGAGAGAGAGAGAGAGAGAGAGAGAGAGAGAGAGAGAGAGAGAGAGCGCTGGACGACTTACATACATGCTAGCTGTTCCTCGACTCACTTTAGTCGCTTGGTAGTTTGTTGTTTGGTTGGCAGCAAACGATACTGCAGTAAAACTTATCGTTATATTTGTGTTTAATATATTTGTTTCGGAGCGAGCATCAACGATTGCATTCATTTAATTTCCGGATTGGTACAGAGTGATTGATACGATGGGGTTAGGTTGCATCAGTGCATTTTAATAGATTGCTATGTTGTTCCAAGAAGGTTAGCACTAAAAGCGAAGTGATTGTTTTTTCCGATCGGCTTTTTAAAAATTGTCAACCTTTATGTGCGTTGCTCTAAAGACGCAGGGCCAAAATGTTGGCTAGAATCGTATTACCTTAACAACCACACCAGTTTTATTTTTGAAATGGCGTCAATTGGGTGTTCCAGATCCTCCTACACGATCGGTACGAGCGTCACTCACAGAAATGTAAATTGCCCATCTTTAAACTCACTTCCTAAAACATGAGAGCACACGAACTCGTGTCGATGAAGCTTGTGTAATCCAGTTTATATAAGATATTTTATTATGCCAGTAGTTTAAATCACAATATTATAGCGGTTTTACATCAAAATAGTGCTTTACTCGTGCGTATAACACGTCAAATATTATTCTATGTTGAGTTCAATGTGGCATCTGAAATCTGCGTTAATGTAATTTTTATTATTGATCTCAGTGATGATTATGATCGTTCATATTTGGTTTCGATTCTCTTCAAGTTAATTCGCTTATTTATTCATTCTTTCACCTATGCACGCACTTATTCATTCCCTCACTCACTGAACCACTCACGCAACAGCCCTTGCATGCATGATGCAGGACCACAGGCGTGTCAGCGAAGGTACCCCGAGCGGAATGGAAGGGCGCCGCTGGCCAAAATACTTGTGGAAAGCGAGCTGGGAATCCTGGATTTGTCAGCACAAAAAAGGCGCGTCCAAGGATATCGTCAGAAGGACGCCGCCTGTCACGACCTGAGGAATACTAGTCGAGGAGCAGGACGGAGGAGGACGACCTCGGCTGCCTACGCGACGGGGAGGCAAGATGCTCAGCACCAATGCGTGTGCGCGAGTGACATCAACCGAGGGTCAAGTGTAAGAAGAAGACGAGGGAACAGGAACAGGGAACCATAGTTCATACTCGAATGCCCTACTCCTCTCGTCGCTCTCCCCTCGCGGACCACGAAAAACATGTGCTTCTTATTTCACAAGTAATCCAGCGTGCCCCGCGCCCCGAACGAGATGACAATGACGAAGTGACCGTGGAACACGCTAATTCAACCTTTATTGCTCGTACACATTTCTCATGTTATTATGTTGTATTCATATATAAATATGTTTATACTCAAAATAGTCGTTAGGAAATGCTTATTCAAATTCCCCAAGTTTGTAACCGCTTTTATCATTGATATTCGGATGCTTTATGTTTCATGAACAGTCAGCCAGTCTGTCCCCTAACCACAATGTTTTGGGTTGTAAAAACATACCCAGTTTATGTGAACCATATCTTTGTTCCTTCTTCGCGAAACAATCATGCGATCGTGTTTCAAAATTTGTGTTCATTCAGATTCTTTCATGTTTCCCATTATGAATCGTTCAAAAACGAACTTTGTCCATGGCAATTCCTGTGCCATATAGACAGACCGGTCGCCCTGCGGGCTTGGCAGGACGCGCTCTTCCCTGGGCGTCTCTGCCTTGCCCCTCTGTACCAGCTACTCCCGCAGAAGTAAAGTGTAAATCTGCGACAAGTTTACTCCAGTCCACCGTCAAGAGAACTCACCAGTGCCTTACTGCCTCACCGCTCAGCCACGCACCAAGTGGGGGAAGCGCCTCCCACCAATATCCACAAGCCATTACCAAAAATCCTGCGTCTGCGATGATGGAACTTAGACCAGATTAAGAAGTCGATATCTTATTTATTAACCATAAGAACGTCTGCACTTCAGATAAATATTGCAAATCTATTAGAAGTATTACAATTTTGTCTTGCTTTTACTTTTCTGTAAAGATTATATCAACAATAATGATAATATAATAGTATTATGATGAATTATGATAAAGATTATTGATAATAATCACAATAATAATGATAATGATGGTGACCAGAATGATGATAAAATGATAATGAAGAGGACGAGGAAAATAATGAAATGATAATTTAATCATAATCATAATGATTAATGAACAATAATAATAATAAAAGTTATGAAATCAATAATGATAATAATGATGACAGCGATAATGGTAATGGTAAATATGACAACATAGATAATGATAATTACGAAAATAATAATGATAAAGATGATAATAACTAACGATAATGATAACGGCAATGATGGTAAGAACGAAAACAATAACAATAATGATCATAGGAATTGCGGTAGTAATTATAACAATTACAATAATGATAACGATAATAATAATGATATTACTTATAACAATAACAATAATGATAACGATAATGATAATGATATTACTTATAACAATAAAAGAAATGTAAAAAAAATAATGATAATGATTATAACAACTTTGATAATGATAATGATAATAGTAATGATAAGAATGAATAATAATGCTAATAATAATAATAATGATAATAATGATGATAAGGGTAATAAAAAAATAATGATAGGAACAATGAAACTGATAACAGTAATAATTTTAGCAATAATGATAATGCAAATTGCAATAATAATATTACTACTACTACTAATGATGATAATAGTCATTATAATCATAATGATAATGATAATAATGACAATAGTAATAATTATGGTAGCAATACTAATGATGACAATAATAATGATGATAGTAATGTTGACAATGAATAATAATGATAATAAAAACAATGATGATGGTAATGATAATGATAAAAATAACAATAATGTTTATGTTAATGAAGATGTGATAATGATAATGATTGCCGTATCCTTCTATCATTTCCCGTAAACAGGCCAAAAAAGCAAATGAAGTAAGAAAAAACTTCAAATCGATGGAGAGATTATCTATACTTGTCTAGTTTAGTGTCTTTTCTGGTGCCACATCTAGCTTAAGGGAATTATACTGAACCGAGATAGAAGAATATACACAAGCATCTTGAAAGATATGAAAGTATACGATTTCGTAATGGAGACGTTGTCGTACACGGTAATCGTACGTCGGGCAGTCGCATGCATTTGATTACAGCCTTTGTTTACGTCAACTTTACAAGGGTTATGACACTGCATGAGATTAATTTATACCCCCTCGATTTTACAGCGTGTTACATTCTGTGCAATTCTTTGGGAAGTAGAGAGGATTTGGTGGCGTATTTGTTGTTTTTACATGCTTGTATGGGAAAAAAGCTTTAATTCTGATGTATATGAAAACGAATCACTATACTATTTTACTGGTGATATATATCAATATATATCTAGAAAGCTCTGTGATAGCTGGATGAATATATAAGATGAAAAAGTTATTTAAGAACATTATAAAACAACTATATAGATATATCTATAGCAAAACGATCCTCATTAAAATTGGACATAGTTGAAAGACTACTTTACGAAAATCAATGAAAATAATGAAAAAAAAACAGAAACCATTACAATCTGATAACTTGCGAACAGTCATAAAAAAAACATAAACCTTCCCTCCATAAAGAAAGTAAGTGTCGTATACCTTGTGTGTTGACATTCCTGAACAGCTGATCCAAGAACACGTGTAGGATGACGACTGACATGTCACTCTCTTGGGATTATTAGGGTTTTAATTACCTCTTTCCTGGATGCTTTTGGCTGTGAAGAATGACTGATGAGACCCTTGAGGCAAATGTGTTTTATAAACACATTAAGGTAAGGCTGACGTTATGTTTTTTTGAGGGAAATTGTTTGGGAATTTTGCATTTCAATTTTTATTCAATTTTGTGTTTGTTGTGTTCTCTTGGTTGTTCATGTTGTTGTTTCGATGTTGTCGTTGTTGATATGTGTTTTTGTTTGCGTGTTTTAGCTATGTAGGTTACCATAATTTTGTTTGTTTGTGATATATTTTGTGTGATAGCCAAATTTTTTCTCCTTTTGGCACTCTGTTATTGAAAGTGATAACCAAATTGATGTTTCTGGTTATTATACTTGAAAGATGTATCAGCTATAAAGTATCATTATACCTGTATGTGTATTTGTTTTCATGCATCTGAGGTTAACTTGATCAATGAGTTTTAACTATGTATTTATCAGGAATAATGATTTTTATCATATGAATATAAAATTTCCAAGAGTATATGTAAATAGGTGTAGGCAATAGAATACCTAAATAAAAGTAAATTGACCAAGTAAATATATATAGATACACAATGATCTTTGAGGTTACAGATATATATTTTGTTATTTAAGACGCCCATCACCCACATGGTTTCCCATATCTTCAAAAATATTATTAAAACAATCATGTGCTGTGTTACATTTCAAATACCAATTAAAACAAGCACTTTATCTCAGATTATCTATTTGCACCAAAGTGCTTTGAACATTTGAATCCAACTAGAGTAGTTAAATGCCAGATGCTATTTGTGATATATATTATCTACAACCTACAGAGTTGTAGACCTCCCTTACACTTTACTGTCCGAAAAGGAACCAGTGACTGGCCATGATGATCACTTGACATTATCATCATTGCTTGTGTAGTTTATGATATGAAATATATTTGATATTTATAGTTTACAGCAGTTGTGTCGCCATAGCTGAAAAATTATCCAATAAATTCCATGTATGTTTATATTGTTTTATGGGCAGTGATTGTTATATACTAAAAATATACTGATAGGATGGCCACTTATTAGTGACAGGTTGAAAAATATCCATTGATATATAATTGACTTGTGCAGATTGCAGAAATCAGATGTGATTTGTGCAAAATTTCTTCATTTTTTGCTTAGCCACCTGCAACAGAAATCATCTGTTACTCAAACAGAAGTCAGGTCACTATTCACATCTTAATTTTGTTCAGGCTCTGAATCTGAAAATTGGAAGATTGGAGAAAGAATTGGTTAAACCTGAAAAGAACAAGGAAAGCAAGCATTTCATTTATGTATTATCTTTGCTATTTAACATTACAGGTGGAAAAAAAAATTGAATATTATGTCTGTATGTGAAGGAACAGAAGCTGCTTATGAAGTTTAGTTGTCTGTGTATTAGTTCTGTTTATTTATTAAGTCTAATAATCATTTTCATTCAGGAACACCATGGCGAAGAACTGGCCACCTGGTGTGAACCAAGCTGGGTAGTGTGCATACCGCAGCAAAGTACTTTAGAAGATATGACTCTTACTCTCTGCTCTTTATAGGTAAGTTCTGTCAGTTTGCTGAGGAAAGGAGCTCCTTTTTTACATAGACAACTTTAAAAGAATATAATTTGAGCTTTGCACTTTTATTGGAGTTATAGATATAGATATAGATATGAATATATATATATATATATGGAATAACTTTAATTACTAAGCTGTAGTCATATATATTACAGAGGCACATGCTTTGAAGCAACATGGGACATATAAGTGAGATTTGGCTGAAGTTTTTGTAGTGTTTCATATATCATTAGAGACATTGTCACATGAAGGTTCTAGAGGCAAATCAGAAAGAAAGTTTGAACATGATCATTCTTTAAGGATTTCAAGATATTATTTACTGAAATCAAAAGAAATGACATAGTGCACACTAACTCTGCATACTTTTTACATGCCTTTTGAGCACATATAATAGCCTCAATGAAACGGCCTCTCTCTAATGCTCTTAACTTTTATGAAAACCGGTAGTGTTCATCCATTTCTCATCCAAGCATCATCTATGAAATTACGGGGGAAGAGCCAAGGGTCATCATTTCCAACGAAGAAAAGGGGACAGATGTTGTTGTCTCCAAGGCAACAGTTCTCACAGAATATCTGGTGACCTTTAGGGTGAGTCACTTATTGTTGCTGAGATGTTTTGGATTTTTCATTTCTTTTGTTCTTTTACTGACTTACTTACTTACATCTGTTTCATTTATTTATTTACTTACATCTGTTTCATTTATTTGTTTGTGCATAAATGTGAAGTCAAGTATATTTTATTTATGGACTGCTGCACTTTATTTTAGGTACATGTATTAGGATTTTGTATTTTATATAAGTTCATTATTATCAAGATGACATATCATCTCTTTATTATTAAGAAAAAGAAGAAGAAGAAAAAAATGACCACACCATATTTTTATATATATATATCTTTTAGGACAAAATTATCCACCTGCTGTTACTAGACAAGCTCCTCAGCACAGCACAGGATGAAGACAGCAATGTTTGTGATCAGCTCATCACAACAGCAATAACTTCATTTGCTCAGTAAGTAATAGTGCGTGTAGTTTTCTCTCCTGTTTTTTTTCTTTCTTTGTTGTGTTATTATTATTATTTATTTCTGTTTTGTCCATATCTGTGTGATAGGATATTTATTAATGATATTTTTTTCTATTTTCAAATTTTATTTTTAGGAGTATCTGTGAAATTACAAATTATATCAGACCAAATTTTCTCACTTGCAAAAAGCAGAATGTTTTTATGTTTGGCCAAAGCCAATTTTAATTTTTGCAGAGTTTTTAAGCAGTAGATATCAGAGATGAAAAATGTTATTGCTACCATGAAAAGGAAGAGATTGAGAGTGAGAGAACTAGAAAGTGAGAGAGTAAGAGTGAGAATGTGTAATGAAAACAGTGAATTTAATAAAGTTGATAGTATGGCCTGCAGATCATTGTGGTTTTATTTTATAAATCTTGTGTACATATGGATTGCTCCAAAATCATGAAGTTACTAAGGTATCAGCTGTTGGGTCAATCCACCCTCCATGATTACACCATTCCTTGCACTTTGGGAAGAGAAAATTTATTTTCATTGTTATTATAAGTGATGAAGATATGACAGTTGAGGAAGAAAATAATGATTATGCATTTATCTGATACCAGTGGAGTAATTTCAAGGTGTTGGTTGAAATGTTCCCAGTCACAGATTTTTTTGCTTGGTCTTCACAGAGCGGAAAAGTTCCTGCGTAAGTTTCGCTGCCACCGGCCCATGCTGTGGGAGGTGGACCAGAAGGTGAAGGAGGCAGCAGATGCACTCCATCCTTCCAGCAATGTAGATCTCATGCAGAACATCCTGCAGGACACCCTCATCCACTGCTGGGAGTTACTGCTGAAACGACACTCAGCCACCATGCAGATTGATGCTAAGTTTCAGGACCTGCTCTTCAGGGCACTCGACTAGTAAGGACAAGACTTTTGGGTGGTTATTGTTAGGGTTGGTGTAGGGGGTCTATCTTTGTGGTTGTGCTTTGTTAGATTTTAGCAGTGTTGGTTCCTTGGGGATTATTATGATTAAATTTTTAAGGAAGGATTCTGGGTGACAACTAGTGTAAGTTTGCAGAAGTTAAACTTTTATGTATTGATGTGAATTCTGTTTTAAGGATGTTGGTCCTTTCCCTCTTTGTTACATGTTTCCTTATTGTATAACGCATTAAAATCTTATCAAAGTTAGGGATGTGATCATGTATTTTTCAATCAACAAGTTCTCCATAACATCTGTTGTTACAACGAAGAACTTATATGCACAGCTATGTTGTGGGGCGGCTCCATGAGATGCTTTGGTGGCTGGTGTGTGAACGATGCCAGGTGGTTGACCAGCTGGTGAAGACACGGTTGTCACACCTCCGCCATGCACATCTCTCAGCTCTGCAGTTAGGGGTCCCGGCACACTACTACACTCCTCTGCCAGCTGCCGTGAGTCTGTGATATGACTTGATTTAATTCCATTATGTTTTTTCTCACAGCTGCGCTGTGTGGTTCATGCCATATTCTACTCATTTTATTCTACTTACTGCATTCTTTATGTTCTCCTTTTCTTTGTTAGTTCTCAGTCAGTTTTCTTTACTGCACTCCTTTGCCAATTGTGAAACTGGGCTGTTTTTTATCTGTGCTGGTTATCTTTGCATCACCAAGTTCTGTTTTTTTCTCACAGCTGCACAACTTTCTTACTTGCTCTGTGCGTGCTGTATACTGCACCAATTCTGATGATTCTTTTTTGAAGACATATTTTGGTCAATTTTCTCTGAGTCTTTACTGTGTTGCAAATATTACATTTTAATGTTACTACTTTAGTCATTGGTCAGCTGAAGTGAGTCTGTAATGCGTGTTAGATGCTATTATTAATACTATTTTTTACTATTGTCCTTTTCTTAAACTTTTGATTTTGTAATTTGTGTATTTTAAGGTTTAAACTGTTAATATTATTTATATTAATACCATGGACCTCATTTGCAATTATTGATTTTTTTTTCTATTCTTCTGAAATACAGTATAATTTTTCTGTTACAGGTTGTTGAGCTAGCTTCCCTGGCAAGTGTGGAGAGTGCCATAGGTAGATTACAATGTGTCCACTCCACCATCGAGCTCATCCAGGCACAGGCCAAGGAGGCTCGGGTCACCCTGCACCAGTATAAGGATCAAGGTATTTATGTATTTATGTTTTATGTAGATTTGAGTGTAGTGTACTTTTACATTACATATCTTTATTACCCTGAAATCCCATGTCAAGTCATGTGTTTGTATTGCTTGTAATAGTTACTTGATAAAGACTATAAACCTAATTAAGCCAATATTAGACAAAATTAAGAAAGGTAATAAAAATAGATATATGTGATAGGACATTCTAGGTACTTATAAAGCACAGAGGCATAGATCATTCATATTTTCCAAATCAAAATTGGTTTTGAAGTTAGATTGATAATGGGAACAATTCTAGGAGTTAGGAAGGTGAGGGAAATTGATGTTCCTAGGTAAAAAGAAAAATGTACTTCTTATTTGGTGAATATACTTCCTGGCTGATGATAAATATTATGTTCCCATTATTTACAAGTACATACAGTGATGTCACAAATTTTATGATGCATTGACCTTTTTTTATCCATTATCTGCAGAGGGAGAGCCAGAGCTGGAGTTAACTAAGGAGGAGTTGATGGCTTTACTGACTACTGTGGTAGTCCAGGCGCAGTGCTCACACCTGGTAGCTAACATCTATTACATGACCCACTATGTTTTCTCGGTCACCGAAGATGACCCTCTCTGGTAAGGAAAGAGGTTTGGGATATGTTGAGAATATGCATTAAGAATTGAATGTTAAGTGTCTTGCTTTGAGTAATAAATTATACGTATTTGTAGTTTATAACAAATATTAAAGTAATAATTATTGAGACTGTAAATAATTGGAATGGACATACCATGTCCAATGTGTTTCTTTGTTTATTGATCATCTTTATACACAGATGGCTCCACAAATTTTTAATAAGCAAGTAGTCAATTACTAATCCTACTTATCTTACCCTTTTTGTTGATTTTTTTATTTTTTTTTTTTATCTTTTATTGCTAATAGTGTTGTTGATAACATCATAATAATCATAATGTAAATGATAATGAAACACATCAATATTAATAGCATTAAAAAACTTTTTTTTTTTTTTTTTTTTTGCTCAAAGAAAGGGGAGGTCACATAGGTGTACTGATTGCTTCTTTGTGGCACCATCCATGTGCAGACAAAATTCACAAAAGTAAACTTTATGGCAGAGATGTTAACAAAATGTAACAGAGATTTCATACATCAAAAACATAACCAGGAAAAGCCTTGGCCTGCTTCGCAACACCCTAGAGAACATCATGAAGCTGGATGTAGCCCGACTTCCACAGCCAGCAAAATCCATACGAAAGGAACTCTCTCTCCAGGACCTTATGCAGGTGAAAAATTGTCTCAATATGTAACAATTCATTGGGCATGTAAAGGAAAGGGTTATTAATCTTAATGAGGAATTTAGATTTCCCTCTTATTTTCTATCCTAGGACATCATTAAACCACTTCTCACACGTCCCTCTTCCCTCAATCACTCGGGGCCCCCCCTCCATAGGTAAGCGCAGAGGTGGAGTCGCGGTTTGAGGCAAAGGGCCCCAGCCGCAGCATTGGGGATATCACGGCCCTGGACCTGCAGCTGCACCAGCTTACACAGCAGATACAGTTGTCAACTCAAGCCCACTCTGAGACTCACTTGACTGAGAGGAACTCGCCCAGCCGTAGGTCTGACCGCACCATGCTCTCACCCACACAGGACAACAGCAAGTCACACAGTTTCAGGTGAGGCAATTGGCTGGTTAAATTAGGGAATTTGTTTCTGGTTGTGATTCTTTATCCTTCCTTTTCTGTTTCTTCCTTTTTTGTTGTGCTTGCTTCGAGACGACTCGACGATAAGTTCGATCGCTTATTCTATACTTTCATAATAACGCGTGATGATTAGTCTCTCTCTCTTCTGTCTATCTTCCTAATGGTCCTTCGGTTAGGAGTTCTCTACATCACTACATCTCTCTCCTCCTGCGGTATCGATCTACGCTCTATATATAAGCTATCTCTTCTCTCTCATTAACGCTGCGTCTCGAAGGAAATCACTAAGTAGTATATTTAACGGATTCTTTCGCGGACATACTACATTAGCTATGTAGTCACCTCTCTAAATACAGGGAGTGCTCATATATTTTTCCTTTTCTGTGTTCTTCTCCTTCTCTCCTCTTCTCTCTCTCTCCGATTGTACTAGTGTTCTTTGATAGTAGAGTAACTTGTTTCACTCACGTCATATCGGTCTCTAGGTGTGACGCAGGTTATACTCACTACGATCATCATGGAGTGCTCATATGATTAGTGAGAGAGATAGAGTTAGTCGAGTCACGTGTTGTCAGTCTCTTCATCCCCCCTATCTTTCTCTCTTCTCTCCTTCTCGTTAATCTCTCCTCTCTGTTCTCGATCTTATTCCTTCTTTTCGTCCTTTCTCCTCTTCTTCTCCTGTTCTCTCTCCTGTCTTCTTCTCCTGTTCTCTCTCTTCCCTGTCTCTCCTTCTGTCTCTTCTCCTGTATATCTCAATTCCTGTTCTCTCGTCCTCCTGTCTCCTCTCTCTTCTCTGCTTCTCTTCTCTCTTCTCTCTCTCTCTCTCTTCAGTCTCTTCCACCTCATTCTCTTCTTTCTCTTCTCTCCTCTCTCTCATCTCTCTTCACTTTCTCTTCTCTTCTGTCTTCTCCTTCTTCTCTTCTTCTCTCTCCTGTTCTCTTCTGTTCTCTCTGGGGTCTCTGTCTCTGTCTTCTCTCCTGTCTCTCTTCGTGTTCTTCTTCTCTCTCTTCTCCTCTTCTCTCTCCTCTCTTTTCTTCTCTCTCTCTCTCTCTCTCTCTCCTCTTTTTTCTCGTCTTCCTTTCTACTTATCTCTCCTCTCTTCTCTCCTCTTCTTCTCTCTCTTCTCATTCTCCTTTCTCTCTCTATCTCTTCTCTCTCTCTCTACTCTTCTGCTCTTCTTCTCTCTTCCTCTCTCTTCTCTCTCTTCTTCTCTCTCTTTCCTTTCTTCTTCTCTCCTTCTTCTTCTCTTTCTTCTCTCGTCCTCTCTTCTTCTCTTCTCTCTGTTCCTCTCGTCATCTCTCTCTCTCTTCTCTCTCGTTTCTTTCTCTATGTCTCTCCTTCTTCGTCAGACTCTCTCTCTCTCTTCCTCCTTCTCTCTTTCCTCTCCTCTCTCCTCTCTCTCATCCTCTATTCTCTTTTCTCTCTCTCTCTTCTCTCTTCTCTCTCCTCTTTCCTCCTCTTCCTCTCTCTTCGTCTTTCATCTCTCTCCTCCTCTCTCTCTTTCCTCTTCTCTCTCTCTCTCCTCTCTTCTTCTTCTCTTCTCTTCTTCTCTCTCTCTCTCTCCTCTTCGTTCCTCTATTCTTCTCAATCTCTCTCTATCTCTCTCTCTTCGTCTCTCTCTTCTTCTCTCTCTCTTCCTCTCTCTTCTTTTCTCTCTCTTCTCCTCGTCTCTCTCTCTCGTCTCTCTTCTCTCTCTCTCTCTTCTATCTCTGTCTCTTTCTCTTCTCTCTCTCTTCTTCCTCTCTTTATCGTCTTTTTCTCTCTTCTCGTCTCTTCTTCTCTCTTCTCTCTCTTCTCGTGTCTCTCTCCCTCTCTCTTCCTCTCTTCTTCTCTCTCTTTCTTCTCCTCTCTTCTCTCTCTTCCCGTCTCTATTTTTCTTCTTTTCTTTCCTCTATCTTTCTCCCTTATTTCTTTCCTTCAGTTTTCTTTGTCAACCTCCTTCTCTCTTTTTTCTCTGTTTTCCTTCTCTCATTTTCTTTCTTCTTCTCTTTCCGGTCGTCTCATTCTTTCATCACTGTCATTCTCTTCTGTCCTCTCTTCTTCTCTCTTCTCTTCACTTCTCTTTCCTCTTCTCTCTCTCCTCTCTCCTCAGTCTGTTCGTCTCTCTCTCTCTTTTCATATCTTCTCTCTCTCATCGGTTCTCCTCGTCCTCTCTCTCTCTCTCTCTATCTTTCTCTCTCTCCATCCTTTTTCTCCTCTTCTTCCTCTTCTTCTCTCTCTTCTTTCATTCTTTTTTTGATGGTTATATGCTTTATAATTTATTGTATTTTTTTATTTATTTTTTCTATTATAGATTAGAGTAAGATAGTATATGAGAAGATTTTTTATGTGAACTGGAATATAACTCTTGTTCGTGGTTGAGGCTATTAAAATAAAGTTTGGGGCTTTTTTCAATGTATAAATTGGGTTGTTCAATAAAATGTACTTTACTGATTTCTAATCTGTTTCACCATTTATTTTATATTATTTCATTTTTATCTGTGGAAATCGCTGATGTTTTTTTTACGCCATAGTATTTTTAGATCTTCGAGTCAAGAGTTGAGGATATGGGTGATTCAGGCATGAAATTTCCTTCCTTAGTATATTGGGATAATGTTATTTTTGTTAATTGTTATATTCTGAATGTTGACTTTTTCATATTGATCATTAGATAATTTTTTCTTATTCTCATGATTTTTATATAAATTGGGTTTAATTTGTTATTTATGATAATTATA
>NW_020870300.1:741257-748757 GCF_003789085.1 Penaeus vannamei
GTCACATGCAGACAGCAAGGTGGCCCAATCCAATTGGATAAATATAAGATAGTTATATTACCAATATGGTTTATATCACAGACAATACACACATACAAAGGTGAATAATAGAGAGAGAGAGAGAGAGAGAGAGAGAGAGAGAGAGAAGAGAGAGAGAGAGAGAGGGGAGAGAGAGCGAGAGTGAGTGAGTGAGGAGGAGAGACAGGAGACGAAGGTGAGGAGGAAGGAGGAGGAGGAGGAGTGAGAGGCAGAGAGGAGAGAGAGAGAGAGAGAGAGAGAGATGAGAGAGAGAGAGAGAGAGAGAGAGAGAGAGAGAGAGAGAGAGAGAGAGAGAGAGAGAGAGAGGAGAGAGAGGAGAGAGAGGAAGAGAGAGAGAGAGGAGAGAGAGGAGAGAGAAGAGAGAGAGAGGAGAGAGAGAGAGAGAGAGGAGAGGAGAGTGAGAGAGAGAGAGAAGAGAGAGAGATGAGAGAGAAGAGAGAGAGAGAGAGAGAGAGGAGAGAGAGAGAGAGAGAGAGAGGAGAGAGAGAGGAGAAGGTAGAGATGAGAGAGAGAGGAGGAGAGGAGGAGCAGAAAGAGAGTGATGAGGATGCGAGGAGAGAGAGAGTGACGCTGAGGAGGAGAGAGAGGAGAGAGTGAGTGAGGAGAGAAGAGAGGAGAGAGTGAGTGAGGAGGAAGAAGAGAGGAGCAGAGTGAGTTGAGGAGGACGAGCAGAGGCAGAGAGTGGTGAGTGAGGGGGAGAGAGGAGAAGGAAGTGAGGAGGGGGAGAGAGGAGAGGAGGTGAGGAGGGGGGCGAGAGAGAGAGAGTGAAGAGGGGGAGAGAGGAGAGCATGAGAAGAGAGGGAGAGCATGAGAAGAGAGAGAGAGGAGAGCATGAGAAGGAGAGAGAGGGAGGCACATGAGACAGAGAGACGGAGAGGAGCATGAGAGCAGGGAGGGGGAGAAAGAGAAGTGGGAGGAGAGAAGAAGAAGAAGAGTGAGTGAGGAGGGATGAGGAGAGAGTGAGTGGGAGGGAAGAGAGAGAGAGTGAGTGGAGCTGAGGAGAGAGAGGAGAGAAGAGTGAGGAGGAGGGGGCAGAGAGGAGAGAGAGTGGGAGGACGGGGGAGAGAGGAGAGAGAGGTGCGGCAGGGGGGAGAGGGAGAGAGAGTGAAGGTGAAGAGGAGAGCAGGAGAAAGCGAGAGACGAGGATGAGCATGAGAAGAGAGAGAGAGGACAGATGAAAAGAGAGAGAGAGAGAAGGAGAGAGAGAGAGAGAGCAAGAGGGAGAAGAGTGAGAGAGAAGAGAGGAGAGCAGGAGGAGAGAGAGAGAGGGGGGGAGAGAGAAAGACGAGAGAGAGAGAAGAGAGAGAGAGAGGGGGGGGGGATGAGAGAAGGGGGGAGGAGACAGAGAGAAGAGGTGGGGGGAGAGAGAGAGAGAGAAGAGAGAGAGAGAGAGACGAGAGAGAGGGAGACACGGGAGAATTGAGACAGGAGTGAGGAGAGAGAGAGAGGAGAAGAGGAGAGGGAGAGGAGAGGAGAGGAGAGGAGAGGAGAGAGAGAGAGGAGAGGAGAGGAGGGGAGAGGAGACGGAGAGAGGAGGAGGAGAGGAGAGGAGAGGGAGGAGGAGAGAGAGAGAGAGAGAGGAGAGAGAGAGAGAAGATGAGAGAGAGAGAGGAGATGAGAGAAGAGTAGATGGGATCCGCGAGATGAAGCCCATGAATAGAATGTGAGGAAGGGCATAGATGAAACGTGAACAACAGGAAATAAGAAGGTAAACAAAGTAATACCAGACTTACGAAGAGTGAGAGATCAGAAGAAATGAAGCAGATAAATTAAAACGTTGGAAGAGAAAGTCGGAAGGGAAAAAGGAAAGGAAGAAGACGAGGTATATAAGATAACCAAATCAACTCCAAAAGAAATATAAAAGAGAATACAAGTTATTGGAATGAGGATAAATGGAGGGGGGGAGAAGGGGAAGGGATGGGAGGGTAGGTTTAATTAAGCGAGTGGGAGCGAGGAAATGGTTGGAGGTTTGGGAGGGAGGGAGGTAGGAAGGAAATAAAGAGAAGAGAGAGGCGAAGAGAGGGATGAAAAGAGACGCCAGAGGAAGAGAACGAGAGAGAGATCGAGAGAAGAGGAGCACGAGAGAGAGAGAGGAGAGAGAGAGAGAGAGAGAAATTGCAGTCAGTTGGAATTGCAAAGACTTGTCTTTATTACTTTTCCTGTATCTTTCAATATAGATAATTAACAATTTATGCATTTGAAGATAACTTATTTAGGCAAAGCTTTATTTATCATTCTCCTTCAACCAAAACAGTTTAATTGTGAAGAGATCACGATATGTTCCAGACAATTTTTTTTCTTATAATAAAAGAAAGGCACACACACACACACCAACACACACACCACACCAACACACACCACATCACACACCACACACACACCACTCTCTCTCTCTCTTCCACTCACATCACAATCAGTTTTTGTCTGTCTCCCTCTCTCTCCTATATTTCACTGCATGGGAATTCACAATTCTCTAATGTTTATTTCCAATGATTTGACTTTTGTTGAACTAAAGCTGAACGATACACATGAAATACGTAGGGGCAAAAAAATAAAATAGTAGGTTTCTAGGTTAGGTTCATTTATTAATAGATATCAATTAGTTTCCATGTGAGACTATAAAATGCATTGAATAGAATGCCATGGCACAGTATCACTCCCCAAGGAGTCCACTGCGATCTCTTGATACTTCCATATTCTAGACATTATAATTCTATAGCTACGACACCAACATTTGAAGCTATCAGGGCATGATGGTACCAACCACAGACTGTCCGATGATCTTTAATCCATTTAAGACTTAGAACAAACACTACAAAGCAACATTTTCTGTTTTTAATCATTACGAATCTATGCTGATTAAAGTTATTCAATATACAGTACTAGTATCTAATTTCTACAACATAACTGTTATGAACAGAAAAAAGTGTTCTCAGAAGTCTGCAGTTCTCCCAGAACATTTCACTTTGCATACTGCAGAAATGAGGTTGACTTTCATTTCATTGAGCAATACACATTTTACAATGAGAGAAAAAAGTAAAGCTTTTTAAGTGTTTCTCATTAATACTGAAGAAGAGAAAAGACAAGAAAGAAAAGTAAAGAAAAGAAAAAGAAGAAAAAAAAGTAAATTTATGTTACAACATCACTTGACACTCAAAAACACATTCTGATTGGCACTATCACTGCCCTGGTCTCTTTCTCTCTAACCTTGCATTAAATTTGTCAATACATATATGAAGATACGGGGGATTACAAACGTTTAAAATGGAAATACGAGGACTAGAGGCCAACCACGGACAATAAATGTAAACTCACTGGCAAGATAGACCCAATTGTTCATCCAAATTTCCTGTTATTATGTGGAACAATGTTTGTGAACCAGACATGGATACATCTTCCCAAGTGAGACACACACACATATTCGAGCTACCTGAACCCTAATCCTCTATGATAAAGGGCATAGTTAAAAATCGTATTACATCAAATAGACAGTGGCTATTTGTTTTGTACGCAGCAAACCCATAAATTGTTTTTTTTTTATTTTTAGACACTAAGATAGATTTACTTGGAAAATTTTTAGGATAAGTTATTGAGAAAGAAGTGTCCAAAAATCTGTTTTGTGTTTAAGAAATTTGCTAAGTAATTAAACTATCACTCACGAACTTTTGCATGGAAAGTGTATCTTTGATTGTAAAGTACAGGAATAACTTTCAAATATAATGCTCCATTAATGCAATACACAAAATCTTGTGTACGTGTTTCTTTCTCTATTACATATCCCATAATATATTAAAAGAAATTATTAAAAAATTTGCACTTCTGAAAATATACACTATCATAGATAGTCCAAACTAAAACTACCATAAAAAAATCAATTCTAAAAAGGCTATAAAAAAATCTAGCATACATATCATTAACCTGAATCTGATAAAACTTAAATCTCACAATATGATAATATTTTACAAACTCGATTAGTAGATTTTAAACATCCACACCACCTTCATTAAGGTCAATCCCTGCACAATACAGACTAACGAGGCTTTGAAGACACAGTGTGGAAGTTTAATCCTACCAACCCAGTAATGAAACAAGAAACATCACAACATTTTCTAAACAGTAAAACATTTTTGCATGGCTAAGAATTATCAAGTCATTTATCACCTAGACAGTTTAAAACTGCTGGAAAACTTTTAACTTGTTACAAAGATGCTCCCAGACTACAAAGTACCTGCGTTAAAGTTGTAGCTGAGTTGGTAAGTTGTCATGGCAAAAAAATTACAAAAACTATGGTATCTTCACCTGAATATTGCAAGAACCCCTGACAGAAAAGTTGCTGTATATAATAATACATGACCCTGAATGTTTAAAACCTGCAGGATATATTCACATTTGGTTTGACAGACACCTCCCATGTTAACCTTTCAAGACCCATGATAGCTCCATCAATCATTTTCAGCACAACAAATCTGATAATTCTCACATTTACATGATGCACAAATTGGCTGTTTGTTCGTAACTGAATCACAAAATACTGCCTTCATAACAAGGAAAGATTTCCATTATCTACTGCTATCCTGAGAAGATACTCAACATATCACAGAATTTTTCAGCAGACAAATTCTAGCTTCAATCCCTGACTTTTGAAATTCATGTGGAGGACCTTAACATGTCATGGAAGGGGTCACACAAGCCAGCAGAAGAAATGACTTGAGGTAGATGCACCAAAGAAATTGGCTCAAGAGACCAGAGTGATTATAATTTATCCTATAATTTACTCTATAAGGACATTCCAAAGAACACAAAATAAAAATGGAATTAATACAGAATATGATCCTGAATGTCTATTTCCCTGATGGGAATGCAAGACGAACGACACCGGTTAGCGCTAGGCACGCCAGCTGGACCCTGTTATAGTGACCTTGTATGTAGTACCCGTTTATAAGTGTTGCCCTAGATATGTATTATGGGCATGGATATGATGGATATTGGGCAAATCCGAGATAAAGACAAAACCTTCGAGGAAAAGAGTTCAGACTATCAAATTCATCTGTTATCAAGATGGGCATTGCAAGGGGGTAAGTTTCTTCCCCTCACAATTTTCATAAATTTTGTCACTGAACTGCTGTAAAACATGGTACCAATAAAAATAACTCGGACAAGCCCATTGACACAGTGCATATCTGTCTTTAAGAGCATTATTAATACTATGCAAGAGGATCCAGTCCACTCAGGTTTCTCTTCTGTATATTTTAGGATAATCACGTAGTTCCAAAATTCAGAGAATTGTTATATGACACAACAGATACAACTTCCACATCCCTGTAACTTATGAAGAACACTACCAAACTGTAATGGTCTTTAAAAGCTCCACTAGTAATGGCAAAAACATTTTGAATTGCTATTTGCAGCACTATCATCGAAGCAGTCAAAAAGATCCTTGCATACTTAGGTCTATATCCAACCTACTACACCAGTATTCAACCTTTACTCAACTGAAGAAAAACCAGACAATTGACCAAAGTCAACTATCTCAGAATCAACAAAGGAAAAAACAAAATACACAGATGAAGGTAAAATAAATTTGTGTCCCTACATATCCTATAAAATAGTGAATGGTTACTTACCACCACTGTAAGTATCTTGTACTCATTACAAAAACTATCATAAATGATTATATACTTCACACCAAACATGTGATACCTTAATAAAAAGATTTAACATGGCTTCACATCTTTACAATGGCCAAAATTCTTGTGCTTTCAGCAACTTGGCTGTGTCTGTTGATTAAAATGAAGAAATGGGTATATCAAAGCATTAGCTTGCATAGCAAAATTTTTATCCTCTTGTTAGAGTTTAGCATAGTGACACTGAAAGGTGTGATACCATATAAGGCTATCAAAATGGTTCCAGCCTTGTTTATCACTGAAACAATAAAAATATAGCTTTATACGTGACTTATATCATCTGTAAATCTAAATCTTAAAAAAAGAAAGAAACAAGAGAAAGAAAGAAAAAATTAACATAAAATGTTAATATGAAACATATAAAAAATATCATAATATAATAACAAATCTATCTATCCCTGTTCAAGAAATTATATTTGAATGTTAATTCAAATCAGAATGGCAGCAGCATCCCAGTTCTCTATCATCAGAAATCACACACACAAAAATAAATAAATAAAAAATATATGGCAAATAAATAAAAAAATTTGTCTGTACAATCTCCTGCTTCCAGCTGATATAGAGTAACATTCAAACCTTAGCTAAATTTGAGACCTGAATTCACTTTACCCGTCGGTTTCTCTAAGAGAAGCCTACCATTGATCTGAATAGAGAGAATATATACATAAGATAAATGGCACTCTTTGTGCCACAGTCCTCCTTTCTGGTCAATATAAAGAGTCCACTGTGCCTAGCCCAAGAGCAATGGCTTCTGCTCATGGCACATTTTTGTTATGAGGCAAGTGCCATTCCTAAATAATTAGTTTTCTTGATTAATGTAAAATTTGGCATACATCAACAAAACCTCCACCTACATAAGCCTAGCAATTTCTAAATATAAGATCACTAAAGACACTGGGCTTAGAGCACCTGGTATAATGCTAGTAAATAAAATAGATTTTAAGTCTTGGCTTGTTTACAGGTAGAATCTTGAGGTATAAAGTTAATGTGATCATTTATATGTAAGATGAGGAGCATCACTAGGATGTACACACAATGGATGTGTAGCAAAAAGGATTTCTCCTAGAGAAACTTTATCATGGAATACAAGTTCAACTTTAAAAATGAAGAGTGATTCCAAGAATTCCAAATAAGTACCTTTCTCATGAAGAATTCCTTTTTCAAGAAACACCCAGTAATGACATTTATGGTATCTATAGCTGTACCAAACTGCAAGGTTGGTAATGGAAGAAAAACTCCCTGGGAAAAGGAGGTTGGGATGGGGTAGGGGAGGGGGGTTATCTGGTGGGGAGGGAAGAAAAAGCTGCAGCTCTGCATGTCGGTCACACGGGGATAACACACATTCGTAAATGACATTCTTTTAGCTATCAGCCTTGGTGGTCATATCGAACCAAGATTTGTGATTTTCCCCCTTTCTTTTTCAAAGAACCTTATCATCTCCTTTGCATTCTCAACTGTATAAAAAAATTTGATTACCAATATTACCTGAATTGGGCAATAGCCTTTAAAAAGAAACCCAGTTATCGAGAGAACAGTGGTCCATTTAGACTTTAAAATCAAACTGATGTGGTCATCATAGCAGGAGACCCGTTCATGTTTATGAGGCATTCAACCATACAGCTTTATATAGTCTTGTGAGGAGAGTTGGAATAATGTAATACATGCCCTGTCACTTCCTGAGATGTGTGCTGTAGGAAAATGTTTACACTTGATTAACCACACATTCTAAAGAACCTAAATGGAACACTGAATTCTTGCAATACTGCTGCTCACTCGC
>NW_020870300.1:758757-766257 GCF_003789085.1 Penaeus vannamei
TTATCAATTAGGCTACCATAAACCTCAGTTAAATTTTCTATTAAAATCTGTTCATAACTTTTCAAATTTGAAAAAAAAAAAATAAGTAAATAAATAAAAATGAAATAAAATAAAAAGAATCCTGGATCCAAACCATGGTCCGCATCACCAACTATGCGCAATAAGCATCTAAGTTAAGTTAAAATGCACCTTTGGTTAATAACTCATTATTAACTTTTAGAAATATCAGAAAACACAAAAAACAACAACAAAGAAACAAAGAAAAGCAACAATATAACTAAACAAAAGGTCATGTGGCACACAAAAATGATCTACATGTACTTAAATACCTTATATAGATACTTTTACATCGCCTTGTAATAGTATTTCGTCTTTTCATGGGAGTCTGAGTGAGAAAATTGGCCACGTGGCACGGTAGAGTTAAACAACAGTGATCCGCAGATGCAAAGAAACTTTAGTCATAATACTGTGATGCCTGGCCGCACTGAAAAAAGGACGCGTATGATGCCCGCAATTATTAGGTCCTTCACATTTTTACACAAAGCACACATATTTTCAGTCTGATTTGAACATATCACCTTCGGAAAATATTCACCTAAAAACAAAGTAAGGGCGACTTCTCAAAAATGGTTTCTGCATAATATAATAGAAGGATTGTTCTATTCAGACATGTAATCAGAATGACTATGATTTTTTATTTATTTATTTTTTTTTTTTTTAGAATTTTTTAAAAAAGTTAGATGTAAGCCTATAGACGCCCCAGATCACTGCCACCACTCTACACTATACATAAGATTTTGAGAAACTATTATGTGCTGGCAATATTCGGATGACTTCTGAATGCAGGTAGATGATAGAGGATTATGGTGTAAGAAGACTAATCTTATACCTTTTGTTAACGCCTAGCTGACGGGTGGCATATACGTACATGCCAAGGCTGTTGTGGACCGAAAGACAAGTGGCATTGTGTCATGCCCATTCCCGTGCCACTGGCTCATTGGATGGAGTTCTAACAAAAAATCTGTAGCTATTGAATAGTTCTAACAAAAAATCAAGTAAAACTGAATGTCTTATTGTTTCTGAAGTCGGAATCCTTTTCCCCAGAGACTGCATAAAAAAAAAAAAAAAAAAAAAAAATATATATATATATATATATATATATAATAAATATAAAAATAAAAAATAAATATATATACAATAATTCAAAAAACTGTTCGGCCGATTTCGAAAAAAATTTACCACAGGCAATGGGTATGAGTTTCATCATTGAGAGAGAGAGAGAGAGAGAGAGAGAGAGAGAGAGAGAGAGAGAGAGAGAGAGAGAGAGAGAGAGAGAGAGAGAAGAGAGAGAGAGAGAGAGAGAGAGAGAGAGAGAGAGAGAGAGAGAGAGAGAGAGAGAGAGAGAGAGAGAGAGAGAGAGAGAGAGAGAGAGAAAGAGAGAGAGAGAGAGAGAAAGAGAGAGAGAGAAAGAGAGAGAGAGAGAGAGAGAGAGAAAGAGAGAGAGAGAGAGAGAGAGAGAGAGAGAGAGAGAGAGAGAGAGAGAGAGAGAGAGAGAGAGAGAGAGAGAGAGAGAGAGAGTGAGAGAGAGAGAGATGGTCCCCTTAAGTAACAACACGTTACTTCTTGTTATTGCTATTACATTGTCAATTGTGTGCATTGTCATGACTCCATACTTCCCCTTTTACAATGTTTTCTCTTTCTCATATGCACTTTTTGTTTTTTTGCCATTTTCCAAGGTCTGCATTTGTAATCTAATATGCTGTATCAAGATGGCCATAGACTGTTATCTTGAATGGATTCCATACCAGCTCTCAATGTGGTCTAAAACTGTGTAGTAAAAATAACAGTAACTTTTTGTTATTTGTGTAAATCTAGAATATTTTTGTATTATTCACCTTTCAGTACCACGTCCTGTGTTGCCTGTCACAGTACACTGGAATAAGGTACCGAGCATGGAAGAGCCCCTACTTAAATACCATTGGAACCTAATCTTTCTTTAAGTGCTCTGTGCCTTCATGGCAAGTAAGTCTCATAACCCTAGCTTCAGCTGAATTTTATAAAGATAGCTCATTCCCTTCACCCTGGCCCTCAATTTTCCATAACAGTATATTTCTTTCACTCAGCCCTCACATTATTTGAACCCAATGGATTAATGTTAAGATGATACCTTAAAAATATTTCTGATTATATATTCCTATAAAAATGTAACATGACCTCACATACATATATGATTTACTAAAACTGAGCCTAATACAAACATGAGAGAGTTTATGGTTGATACTAAACAAAAAGATACTTGGGTACTTCCATTATGAATCAGATTATCAGTAGCAGCAAAATTTTGAACACAATCAAAAAGGGGGTCACCGACGTTAAAGCAGTGGCCTAATGACTGCAGACTTTTGAAAAGGGTAGCAATAGTAATTCAACAAGAAGACAATAAGCAGGAAACATGATACAGCCACGAACCCATAACCTGCAGCTCAGCATACTGCTCAGGTTGGGTCACACCAGGACAACAGCCTTGTCATCACTCATCACTTGTCACCACTCTTGTCAGCCGGTGGTCAACATGGACAACTTGCAGCTCTTTCATTGGTTGGGTCATGTCAGGTCCACAGCCTTGTCCTCACTCACTTACCAGCAGGTATTTCAGTGATTCACTGCTGAGACCTGACTGGTCAAAATGGTCACTTTACAGCTCTCTAACTACAGGATCCCCTTGTTCCTGGTTCACTAAGACAGCTCCCGAATATTTAAGCTTCGGGATCTGGAACTGAGATCAGCAACTCCAAATCCTCCAGTTGCACCTCAGCTAGCAAGCAGCAGAAACACAAGGACTACCTAGTCTTCTACCAACTGGGGAGCATCTCTGTCTCCCACATTTATCTACAAATCACCTAAAACACCCAGCAATACAGTCGGCACTCACACCAAGTCGACTTCTCCTAAGAGAGAAAATGACCAATTCAAGTGGTAGATGTACCTCATTACCTACACTGGTGACCCCAAAGTGACATGTCAGAGCATACGACTCATAGGTCACTAGGGGGGAGGTACCTGTAGCAGCCATGACATACAACCTGCAGCTCCACATACTGCTCAGTTTGGATCACAAGAGGTCCACAGAAACTGCAAATGTTCTTAACCTGTTGGACCTGGGTGACAGGAGTGTCACCTCCTTAAAACAGATTGGCCAAGGACAGGGTTGCAGAAATGTGCTAACATGAAAAATTTGGCTGCAGGCATGTATGACAGGAATGAATGGTCATAATTGAAAAAAGACCTTCAAGAAAATTGAATACAAAAAAATGTTTAAACGAAAGCAGTCTGTCAGGACGCAGTTCCACTTTGTTGGCGTTTTGCCCCGGCTACAGGGGGAAAGATGATGCTCCAAACAGTCTAAAAAAGTTAATAGGGAGCTTCTTACACAACCATCTGAATCGTGATTACCATATAATATTAGGTATAATTACTAACATTAAATTTCAAAGATTATCAAAACAAATGTGCATTTAATCAATGATTACAAACATGTACAGAACATGGAGCTCACTTTGGAAATTAATTACTCCCTAGTGGATTAAGTGAGAGCCAGAGAACAATTATGGGATACCAGCCACAAAGATCATGAGAGGAGAAAGTTTAAAAAACAATAATGGATGAAATCAGTAAGGACCTTTGTTTTGCAAAGGGTATAATCATACAGCTGACTAGCGTGTGTCATGATGCACAATTAATTTGATTTTGCTCAATTTCAGTTATTGTATTTGCTTCTCCTCACTTTAGTTTTCACCAATCTATAATTACTTCTCGTGTATGTCTCTGAATACACTACCTGAGGCACATGTTATTGATAAGTCTATTTTCAGATTTTCTATTTCTGTTGAAATGTGGGTAACAGGTTAGATAGCATGGCTGTATGATGTATGCTTAAGCAGAAAAAGAGATAATCATATTGCAATACGGAGGCAAGGTGTCTTCATACTACATAAAAGTGGCCTTCAAGCCGTACATTTGAGTCACCACTCAAGTATGCCAAAGGCTCCGATTTTGTTGCAAATGCAGGCCATTAGGTACCAAGATCCAGCAGGTTAATGATAAACAACCATGAGAGTAAAAAAAATTGCCAATGTGATATATAGCTTTAAATGAGTTTTTTTTTTCCTCAATGACAATCAATGACAACAATAAGATAAAAGATACTAAAAACACTTCACTTCAAAACTTAGAGCCAGCTTGAATGAACATACTGGAATAGATGTTATCTGGTGTGAATTGAATGACATACTGGAATAGATGTTATCTGGTGTAAATTAAGTTTTTGCCACAACATGATAGGTTGTGTGGAATTCATGTTGAACAGATTGCAACAGGAACAACGAAGAGAAGGGCAAGAAAACACAAGAAAATGCCGAAGGCCTTTTCACTATTGCTTCGTCAGGGCATGCACTGATGAAGCAATAGTGAAAAGGCCTTCGGCATATTCATGTGTTTTCTTGCCCTTCCCCATGATAGGTTGTCATTTTCCATGAGCACCTCAAACTCAATGCAAAGTTAGTACACTTTGATAATATCCTAATACCTTCAGATTAAAACCCATTGATCTATGTTCTGCCTTGTCAATTATATTAGGGATATGGTTATTGTATTTGCGGGTACTTAGTCTTACCCTTTAGTCCTGGCAGAAGCCACTTGCTTACTATACTGAGACCACACACACACTTAAACAGAAATATATATATATATATATACTATACAAAATTTTATATTTGATGCTGAACAGCCAATATAAATTTAAACACCAGCAGTACTACATTGGTTTCAAGACCAGAGAGTAGAACATTACACACAAATATAAACAGTAGATGTAAAGTATTAAAAAGTAAAATAAAATCTTACCTTTAAGAGATCTCTGAAGAAAACTGAACATGCTGACAGCAGCATTTTGTGAGCTTTGAGGAACTGTCCTTCACAGGCTAACGTTACATCTACAAAATCTTGGTCATTTTTGAAACCATCCAGCGCTGTGACAAGGCTGGAGTGAAAGTTGTTCCAGCGAAGGCAGAACTCCTGTGCGTTGGCTGTCATCGCACTAGAGTCCTCCATCGCGCTCCTGTTTGAAAAAAGAAAGAAAAAACAAAATTATATTTATAATCTCCTTAAAGGGTGTCACTTACAAATACATATAATATCACTGTACAGATATTACTTTTGCACAAGTTTTTATATGTCCAATAAACTTTATGTTTCTATTCCTGGAATGTATATGTTATTCATAGAACAGCACTTATAAAACAAGCTTAATACCAATTCTAAACTAAATAGCAATACAGAGGTTCATTACAACTTCCTATTGACTAGAGGCCAAAATACATGCTTAGCAATTAAATTTTTTTTAAATATATTTCAATTATTATTTGTGAGGGGGAGGGGGTATCCTAATGCAGGGAAAAACTATACTGACTTCTCTCTCCATAAATTCCAAGGCAATAGTCCCAGTTACCACTAGCATGTAGACAGCTACACTAAAACCTAAAACAAACACCGCAAACATCAAGTAATGTACTTCTAAAGCTTTTGATTTCCCTTGTTAATGTTGTTTGTGAAGTTTAATTAAAGGATCAATTCAAGTGTCTGAATATTCTAGTAGATATCAGAATGTTTAACACATCTATATACCTAAAGCTATGAATAAAAATAGTGTAACAACTGCTTTGACTTTAGTATTTCCTACTTAAAGGATCATGTGGCAATTTCTATACATTTGCCTGATTGCAGGTGTTTTGCAGATATTTGGGCCCTTACAGATATCAATATTCAAGTCAGAAGTTAAAGATAACATTGGCAAAAGCAAGGGCAGATATCACTTTTTCTTTAAATTAAACCCTGCTATTTCAAAGCTGAAATCATTCATAAATGTTATTTTGTAAATATAAATAAAACCAATGTATTTATATCAAGTGACATGATTTACATTTCTTCTAACTTCAGTTATCAATATCATCATAAATACCAGCATTGGATAATACTTCCATAAAAGCAAATATAATAAAGAACTAAAGAAAATTCATTCTGACAATATCAAATGACACAGAATACATGATTGGAAGATAACATCATGTTGCTAAAATTACACAAGAAACTTCCACTGATGCAACAGTAAACTTCCTGTGAGATATCCCAGGACCATTGCTAAACTGCCATTTTGAAAATCATGTCAACATTTACAGACATATGAATGGAAAAGCACCTATTCAATAAAATGCTATAAACCTATTAGATAAAACAAACTTACACTTTGACTGACAGCACAATGACTTGACAGCTAATTTCATTAACAAAGAGACCCCAAGCTACAACTGCATTGGCAATTCCTACTGTAACAAATATTTCTTCTAAGTTTATTTATCAAAGACCTATTCTAAAAGCACAGAGAAGCACTTGAAATGAACGAGAAACACCTACTCTGGATCCATCACAGTCTAGAGCATGAAAGTTAACACACAACGAGATACAAAAGGAAGCGAAGTTTGCATACAGCTACATGAAACAAAAAAAAGACCAAAAAACAAAACGAATATCCGTAAATGTCAAAACCCGAAGCTAACTGACCCCATAAGACCCAGCATAGGAGAGAAGGGAGTGGCAAGGAAAGAAAAGTAAGCCAAGAGGAAAGCAAGAGGAAAGAGGAAAGCCGCGTCCCTCTGGCCGCCGTAATTCCCAGCGCCGCCGCCGCCGCCGCCGTTCGCCGTTCGCCGTTCCGCAAGTGGGAGCGGAAGCCTCGGCGCCGTAACTCATCCCGTCCCAGATAAAAACACGGCCATTCCTCCTACTTTCGGGCACTACCGAGGGATTTCGGCACTTTGGTATATTCCAGGTGGTTTCCCATTGTCGAATACCTGCTTAACTTAAGTCTAGATTTAATTGTTAGTTATTAATAAACAAAGTAATAAATAGTTCTTACCCCCGATCTTCCTACCCGCAGTTCCCGTTTTGTTCCAATGATATAAGACTGGGAATTAATTCATTTCTTAAACCACCGTGAAGACAGGACCTAAACATGAGCAAATTAATCCGAATTCACCTCGAAAAATTATTTCCAATCGAACAGAAGAAGAAGAAAATCGTCATGAAAAGTTAAGCAGGTTTTCAGAAGAGTTTACGCGCGGCGTGATTCCCGGGGCGGCGGCGGCGGCCATCGCGGCGCCATTCCCGTATACGTTATTGATTCCATAAAAAGACGCGGCTCTCGCCCGGCCCTCGCTCCCCTCGCTCCCCCCGCCCTCGCCCGCACTCAGCCTACCTCATTAATATGAATGAGAGAATATTTGCTTGCAAGGCTTCATATTTACAGGGAGTTAGAGAGAAATGAGGGTCAGAGGGAAAGTTCCTCCTAGATATGATTTATTCAAATGTCGAGGGTTCGTCCCGGTGCTCGCCCGGCACAGCTTTCGCCGCCTTTAAAGAGAGAGACAATAAAGGCAATCGTCAGGGAGG
>NW_020870300.1:781257-784327 GCF_003789085.1 Penaeus vannamei
TCCCTGTTCATAACTCTCATATTGCCCAGGTGGGAGCATGGTCCTGGGGTTACAACATCCTCATCCTTGTTATTCTCCTGACTTGGCAGCATCTGACTCATCTGTATATGAAGTCATTTTTGAAGGGCAAATGTTTCCAAGATGATGAGGCACTGATTTCTGGTCACTTCATAGCTTCAAATACAACCTGCAAACTGCGGATTTCGCCCCTGCAACAGAAAATATGTTATGAGTTATGGACTGGAAATCCACACCTGACCCATAAAGATTTGTATCTTTATGCATGTGAAATTTCAGCCTCCTTGGATAACCAGAAGTGGGTTGGGAATTCTTTAAATAGTGCCCACGGTATCAGTATATATAATTGTGTATATATATATATTTTGTTCTTTTCCTTTTCTCGTTGTTGTTTTCTTGCATGAACTTGAATTTTGATGAAGATATGGAAATGTATCCTGTTTTGCATATTTATGCATTATCATTATCTATACCTTTACTATTATTGTCACAAAAGATGGAAATGTAAGTGCAAAATTGTGTGCACATGCAGTATACCCCACAGCATTTGATGGCTTGCTTCAAGGTAACAGACAGTGATTAAAGTCACAATGAATCTTTTTATTTTATGCTCATTACAATGTTATATAATTTTTAACATGTCTTATCCTGACCAAGACTGATTAAGAGATCACTTCTCTCTGATACTCTGTACTAAATTACTGATAAAAAAATTATAATTAGAAGTACTTCAAAATAGTCAATGTATAGTGAAGTCATATAACCCTGGAATAACATGTCCACCATAAATCTGCACTAATCAGTCATCTGATTTGATAAATGCATCTAGTTTCTCTTGAACTAAAACTAATTTAAAATTATGTAATGTAACTTAATCATTTTTTGAAGATATATGGCCCTGTTAGCAACAAAAAAATATGCTAATGTTCACTTACCTGAATTCCACAAGCAATGCATGTTACCTCTAGGAATATATGCTGCTTTTTAAACAGAAGCTGAGAAAATAAGGCACTATAGAGAATGAACTATAGGCTTTTTGAACTTCTTATTGACTTCTTGAGCCTAATACTGGCTATTGCACTCCCTTGTGTATATTGACTTCATTTTAAAGTAAGTTCATTTTAATATAGCTCCCAAAAATGTGTGCTTTCTCTTCTTATTCCTGCTTATGTTGAATTCTTTGTAACACCACAAACTTCTGCAGTTACATGCATGTATACTGAAATACTACAATTACTCAGACAGTTACTGTATTACAGTTACTGAGTACAGTTACTGTACTGAGACTCCAGTCCCCAAGTCCTTTGCAGGATGTCAATTGATTTTCTCCTTTTATCGCTAATTGATAAATTTAAGTTTATTATCATTTCCAAAGCTGCATATAGTGTATGGTTATTCATTTTTTTTTTTTTTTTTTTTATTAATGCATACATTTTTACAACAATAATATGGAACTGCTTTACATGTACATTCATATCTGTAAAATGGATATTCATATATTTCAATTGAGACATAATTACCAAAAATAAGCCTTATATCTATTTACATGAACAAAAAAGCATAACAAAAATATATAATGTAAATTAAAATGCATTGCTTTGGGAATCTCATCACCTTATTGCAGAGGAGTGTAGATTTCTACAGTATCCTCACACTCACACTGATCTTTGGGCAAAGAGTGAAAATATCATGAACATCAATCCTATAAATAATCTGGTAGCAATGAAGCTATGTAGTAAAAAGCCCCATAGTGAATTCCATTTAGACTGATAACAGGACCTCTATTATTGGTTTAGATATCCCACTGATCATCCTACATGAGCAGTAAATGGAGGAGTTAGAGGTGCAAAAACAGTTACTGCCTCAGGCCTTGGCTTGATTTTCATTGGACGCACTTCAAAAGTCTCACTGTCAATGCTGAGTTCTCGATCTTCTCCCTGAAATTATTGGAAGAAAGGGAGAGAAAAAACACTGTTACAAATGTATATTCAAACACCATTTTCTAAAAATTCAAACATTTCATGATGCATAAAAACAGATCTTGAAAAGCTCAGTATGTAATCTCAGTTTACATGAAGAAATGTGTAACGTAATTTTTTGAATAGGTTTATAAACTACATACGAAAGTCAAATGCATATGTATATATATAATATATACATATATAATATATATATAAAATATAATAAACATATAAAATATAATAATATATAATATAAATAAATAAATAAATAATATAAAAATATATATATAATAAATATAAATAAATATAAATATTAATATATATATATATATATATATATATATATATATATATATATATATATATATATATATATATATATATATATTATATATATATATATTATATATAAATATATATATAATATATATTATACATATATATATATATATATATATATATATATATATATATATATATATATATAATATATATATATATAATATATATATATTTATATATAATATAATATATATATATATATATATATATATATATATATATATATATATATTATATATAATATAATATATATATATATAATATAATATATATTTATATATTATAATATATATATAATATATAATATATATATATATAATATAATATATATATATAATATATATATATAATATAATATATATATTTATAATAATATTATATTAAATATAATATATATTTATATATAATATAATATATATTTAGTATATAATATAATATATATTTATAAATATAATATATTTTGATATCATAATATGAACTATATATCTATATATAATTACTTATATTAATTAATATCTATATAACTATAATATATTCGTTTCATAATACAATAGCATATTATATTGTAGTATATATATGACACATACATTCTACTACTATAATATAACATATATTCTATATATCACTATAATATATATTTCATATATAAACTATAACTATAATTTACTATTACAATATACATACTATACCTTTATATATAATATAATATATATTTATATATAACGATATCAATACTACTATTCTATGAT
>NW_020870300.1:792428-794928 GCF_003789085.1 Penaeus vannamei
TATATATATATATATAAACTTAAGCTTATAATTTCCTACCTCCTTTGTTTTTGTGTTTCCTGTAGGTGTTAGAGTAATTTCTCCAATAATGGATTCTGCATCATATGAGTTTGATTTATTCCATTCTCTGCTCCAGCCTTCCTGGATAAATGCAAAGGACCCAACATTGGTGGGACCTATAAAAATCAACAGTTGTGAAATTATCTATAAAATCCTCAGAATAGGTATAGAAGATATTTTTATTAGTTTCATATTCTTGATGTCATAATTTAAAGAATATAACAGCATCATGACAAGGTGGAAAAATTATGATAATCACCTGTTTTTAATGCTAAAGCATAATTTGGAATATCCAATGATTCTGGGGTATTTCTTGTTACAACAGACAGATCAGATATATCATGACCGTTGTTTTTTTGACAACCCCACATTCTTCATTTATTATGCTACTGTAGTCAATTTTCTTTTCTGGAAAGGTAATGATAAATAAATGGATCAACAAAGAACACATAAATATTAACACAATTACTATGATTATTACAATTACCACAACGATTCCTATGTTCCCCTCCTTTTCCATTTCTGTTGATCTCTTTCCTTCCTTTCTCTTTATAGTTCAACTTCTTTCCCTTCTCTCTGTCTGACTTTTTCCAAGCAGAGAATATGAGATGTTGGGTCCACTTTGTCACCAACTTTTTGTTTTGGCTTTGTCCTTTTGTCAATCTAGCTGGATGTATCTATGCAATTATAAATATTTATTTACCATTATTTTTGTTTGTTAAACATCTTATTAAATATACAGTTTAGAAATAAAAAAGCTCTTGTTTTATAATACAAATTATGTCAAAAAAAGATTACTTGATTATAAAATTCCAGTTGTGACAAGTGACATCATATATATGCCAAACAAATAATCTTGATTCAATTTCTGTTATGATATACTTATATATTAGCTACATTACTTGCCTACATGTATTTAGTAAGTAATGATATTAAAGTAAAAAGCTAATTCATTATCTAACGCTTGCAGAATGTGATGCTATTATGGGTGTCTTCGGTTTACATTTTTTCTGCCTGAGTGTCTTGGTGGTTGAATCTTGGCCCGAGTATGGCAATAATGACATCCTTGATGGTTACTGAAGGATTGCACTAAGTATTATTTTGTTTTATTTTGAAGAAAAATTAACCAACTAATAATGAAGGAAAGTACCTCACAAATTACTATACAATCAAGTCTATAGATGTTAGTGGCTGTATGAAGTCACACATCCACACACTCACTGACTTACACACTCACTGACTCACACACTCTCTCTCTCACTCACACACACACACAACACACACACACACACACACACAACACACACACACACACACACACACACACACACACACACACACACACACACACACATACATACACACACAACACACACACACAACACACACACATACACACACACACACACATACAACACACACACACACACACACATATACAACACACACACACACATATATATACAACACACACACACATACACACACACACATATATACACACATATACATACACACATATACATACACACATATATACATACACATATATACATACACAATATATACATACAACATATATACAACACACACACACACCACACACACACACACACACACACACACACACACACACACACACACACACACACACACACACAACACACACATACACACACACAAACACACACACAATAACTGTTCAGTGTGCAATATCATTTCATGATGGTTCTGACAGAAATGACTCTCCCAATCTCACCCTGCCTCTGGTTCTGTTCTTCCTGCTCGCCTGCTCTCCCCTTGCAATCATTATGTGTGTAAATGCTTTATATATAGTTCTTTCCTTACTTTGAGTGATATCATAATTTTGGTTTCTCTCTCCAATATCTTCACTGAAGCCTTCCAAATGTCAGTGCTGACCTCTTCCCCAAGGAAAGCTCTGATTCTGACATCAACTGCTAACAAGAGCATTGAGAAGTCAATCCCAAAGGAAACGTAGCTTTGCATCACTAACAAGTACACCAATTCAGACATCAATTACATGTCAACTGACTCCAATGAGCTGTTATCTGCTGTTATATATTTAGAAATACAGATTATATATTTATATAGCAGATTATCTCAAAGCATCCACAGTTCTACTGGTGAAGGAAGGACAATTTACTGAAGATGTTCATCTTCTCAGGTTGTCTTGGCATCTGTGACAAGACATCTTTGGGATCTATTCTTCCTTCATTACTTCAAAAGTTGTTGACCATCTTGTCCAGAAGATGATCTGACAAGCTGAATTATTTGCAATTTTGCTTTTCTGCATTATTATTTTTTTCTTTTTCTTTTTACCATGCAATACTGACATTCTCTTTGCATGTTTGTGTTCAATAAGTTTTACAAAGTTGCTTTCCTTTACTGTAAAGGGAAAGATTATAACTTTGGTTCTCTC
>NW_020870300.1:840063-841291 GCF_003789085.1 Penaeus vannamei
ATCCTTCTGCTCGTATACGGTATTTCTAAGCTATCTGCAGTTCATCGTTTCAATATCAGTGTAAAAGTGTATTTCCGGTTCATGAGTGACGATAATTAACTCCTTTGCTTCCAGGTCTCTCTCTCTTATCTACTCTGTCTACACTCTCTCGGCCTAGTTCTTCCTTTATTGATCACGTGGTTATTTTCACTTTTTTCCGTTGAAGTTTGTTAGTTACTAATATAGCCTAAATCATTCTTCAAATAAGTGTTGCATAATAAAGTCGTAACACTAATTGAGACACATAACATGCGGCTGACAGATTAGTTCCTTCTCCAAGAAATTATCATAGAACACATATTATAAAAATAAGGACTCCCTTAACCTCAGTGTTGCAGTGCATGGTAATCTTGCTTCATCTTAAACGTAGCCTACACTTGGTAAAATACAGAAGTAAAAATACAAAAACTTGTACTGCAATTGAGTCTGAAACCCGCGAGACTATTATACAGGGTGAGAAACATCCGGCGATCTGGAAGTCGAAATCAGCTGGCTACGAACTCATTAGTCAACCGGAGGGCTCAGAAAGGAGTGTCACTTCATTTTCATGACCTTCTGTACCTATATTTGTACCATGTTATAAATGTATCTATTTATACTTACTATGTTTATATATATATATATTATATATATATATATATATATATATATATATATTATATAATAGTATATATATATTCTTATACTATACCTATCTATATATAACTTAGTACTCTTACTTATAATATACTTATATATATATATATATATACTATTATATATATATGTAGTATTATATATTTCTATACATATATATATATATATATCATGTATATATCTATATATTATACATATATATATATACATATATATTCTTCATTATCTATTATATTATATTTCTATAGTATATTACTATATACTATATATTATATATACCTACATACATGTATATTGCATATTCCTTTATACATTATCTACTACATCACCACACATCACCACACACTACTTTCTTATATATAATATTATACTCTCTTACATCTCTTATCATTACTATATATACTTATCTCTCCTCTCATCTTATACTACTTACTACCATTTATATAATTATACCTTAACATATTTATATATTTCTCTATACCACTCACATATTTTACTTCTTTGTGCTGTGTGTCTTTTTCTTTGCTGTGTCTGTGTATACCACTTTCAATCT
>NW_020870301.1:12500-17500 GCF_003789085.1 Penaeus vannamei
TCAACTCTTTTCTATTTTTGGTATGCCAGCATATGTGCACTCGGATAGAGGATCATCATTCATGGGTAAAGAAGTTCAAGACATCCTGGTCAGCAAAGGTATTGGCTGTAGTCGGACCACTGCGTATAACCCTCAGGGTAATGGTCAGGTTGAACGGTTCAATGGGAGTATATGGAGAACCATTACGGCTGCTTTGAAGTCTCGTGGCCTGCCAACCCAGTACTGGCAAACTGTCCTTCCTGACGCCCTCCATTCAATTCGTTCATTACTATGCACTGCTACTAATGCTACTCCTCATGAACGTCTGTTTAATTACGCTCGTCGTTCTTCAACAGGAACTGCTATTCCGTCTTGGTTGTGTGAGCCTGGTCCGGTGCTCTTAAAGCGCCATGTACGAACAAGCAAGACCGAACCCCTAGCAGATGAGGTCGAACTTATACAAGCAACTCCTCAGTACGGTCACATTCGATAACACTGTATCTGTGAGACACCTGGCTCCTGCTGGTTCTGAAACATGCATTGATCCTGGCTGTGAATCAAGTGACGTGCCTTCCCAAACAATAGAATCTACTAATGTGACTCCTCAAGAAGGATCTCCTGAGTCTACCTCAACTCCTCTACCACAACAAGAACTAGCTGAGGAAGCTCCAGTACCTAGGCACTACCCCAGCCGTATCCGACGCCCACCTACTCGTCTCGAATCGTTGTGAATATTACATTCTTCTGTAGGGGGTGATTGTGGTAATAAATATGAACTATCACTGGAATTACCCTTGTTAGCAAACCATTGTTAAGTGAATGTACTGGATCGTTTTAGGTAGTCTCGGCGAGCTGTGAGCCGCGACGTGAGTGCTCCCTTACTCCTTGACCGCTACTCGCACTACACGGCCAGACTAGCATGCCTGCCTCTCAACGTGTCTCTTATTAGGCAACTTCAGGTGTTTATTACTAGATTTCAGCGGGAGTGTTTTTCACTGATACATGTCTGATTCCTTTAGTTTCTTTAGTGTATAGTTTAAGAGTGTTCTTTCATCTTTGCAGTGTCCTACGTTTTGTTTTATGTCTATTAAAGCCTACAATATGGCCCGATGTGTTTTTCTACCCACATCAATATGTTATATATAGTATAGTATATATATATATATATATTTTATATATATATGGTATAACTATATATGTATATATATATATATATATATATATACACGTATAATCCTTATCCATTATCCATAATCCATTATAACATATACATACACACACACGCACACAACACACACACACACACCACACACACACACACCTATATACTATGTATATTAATAATTATATAATATATATATATAAAGTAACACATACAGTCACCACATAACGTATACATATTATAAATCTGAGAGAGGCCCAAAATCCTGTAGTAGAATGAATGGCTGTAGAACAAAGAAAACACACACACACATCACTCAACACACAATTTCTGTGTTGGTAATAGTATATACTATAGTATATATATATATATATATATATATATATATATATTATATGTGTGTGTGATGTGCTGGTGTGTGTGTGTGGTGTGTGTGTGTGTGTGGGTGTGGGTGTGTGTGAGTGTGGTGTGAGTGTATGTTATATATTGGTGAATGATGCGTGTGTGTGTTGTATGTAGTGTGTGTGTGTGTTTTGTATTGTATGTGTGTGTGTGTATGTGTGTGTTGTATGTGTGTTGAGTGTTGTAGTGTAATGTGTATGTAATGCGTGTGTATCTTTGTATGTATGCATGTTATGTGTGTGTTATGGTAGAAAAACTTAAAACACTAGAGGAGGAGCACGAGTTTCGCAATCTCTTGAGTCCACCTTCATGGCTGAAGGGGGAAGGTGGGAGAGCAGGGCGTGTCGTAGATCAGAAAGGAGATGGCAACTCGGAACACGGAGCCAGGTGATGGACAGGAGACCCGGAAGCGAAATGTGGTTGGGTTTGGTGGAAAGGATCAGGCGAGGAGAATTGAATCCGCAGAAGAAATCTTGCATGGTTAGGCCACACCCTTGATTCAAGAATGGATCCCGCCAAGGCTGCGGGCGTGGACACCAGCGGACGGGGAGACAATGGCGCGCAGTTGACCAATCCATCCTGATTGCAGAAGAAGGCGTTATTGGTGCCCCCTCGGATGACCAGGCGTATATGTTCAGAAAGATGGGCGTCTTTTTCTTGTCATTGTATATTCTAAGTCTTGGTACTGCGACTCCAAAAATACCTGGGCTTTATTCACAGGACGGCATCAAAGTGACAAGCTATAGGATCCCTTCACTTACGAAGATGAGCAAATAGACGTGTACCGCGACGCCGAGAGTTAGATCTTCCCTCAGTGCACAGGGTGCGATCAGTGGACACGGGATAGTGCATGAGGTGTGTCTTTCTTAAGCAATGAGTCGTGGTAGAAGGTACGTGCGCCCCTTGGATAAACGTGGCGTAGCGTTCATCTGTGGATGAGCAGTATAATGCGAACGTAGCTCCTCAGCTTTGAAGAATCTGATCCTGAGAAGCAGGAAATTTGCGATTGTGTATTATATATGCTATAATATGTATATACTGATAGAGTATATATACTAGTAAGGTATATAGTGATACACCTATAATATTACATATATCTATATATTAACTGCATACATATATCATATTAACCATACATAATAGTTTTATAAATTACTCATACATCACTATTTGAGCTCTCTTCAAAAAGTCCTTGGATTAAATAGTCTTCTCATAAACTCTATAAAATGTTTGGAAAGAATCTTTCTTATTCCATCCGTTGTAACATTTCTTCCTTACATGTCTCCTAAAGCCTGTTGTAACATGTTCAAATCACGTGAACCCTTATAAGGCCCTGTTAAACTGCAAACGCATCGCCTCAACGTTGTAAGTCTAGCCGCACCCATTTTCAATGCAACACATGGAACCACCAAAAATCCGCAGACACCTAACAAGCAAACATATAAGTTTCATCGGTCTGAAACCTTGGTTTGGAGAAATACGCCAAATCATTGACCTCTGAAACAAGTTTAGGGTGATAATCCCCACAGAAGTCCCACAACCTACAATTGGGACATAGTAGCTTCAGACAGTGGAAAACCAAAAGTAGCGAAGGTATGACGCCCCGCAGTGGCAGGACCAAAGCAATTGTACAGTTTGTGAGGAAAGCATTAGGAGATGGCTGTTCGTGGGCCCTAAGAATCGTAAAACAGAGTAACAAATTACCCAACTGAAGTCCGGTAGTCAGACCATGCCAACATCCTCCGTGGGTTACTGACACGCTATTCTGGGTGACACATATGTGGAGATGTGGTGAATATAGTATCCCGAACTGCTTCTCCGCTAGGATGGGTTGCTCCTCTCGCTCGTGTGTTGCGAGCCCAGAGTTCAGGCCTAGCGAAGACGAGACAGAGCGTCACATCACTGCGAGGAACAATATGGTGAATACACAGGTTTGGGTGATGGGCGGAACCAGCTGTGGTGATCCAGGGAAAAAAGTGTTGACGTTTCGTCGGATTGCAAGAGACATAAGGGGTACACAGCACGCGGAGGTGACTGACAATCTAGTCCGCTCTACCGCTATCATGGATACGATCAACCGCACCAGGACCGATTCACACTTTCGTATATCAAATATGCCGGCGCACATAGCCTGCGTGGAGGCGTCGTGGAAGGAGAGGTTTGGTAGCCACAGGACCTCAAAACTGAGCAAACTCTGGATACGCGATTCCAGAGAAGAATATGGTAACTATGAGCGGCCACTGTCTTCTGGGGATATTCCCAGAAACAGGAATTTTTGTGCTCTGTTGACTCCTCCGAGAACAAGAAAGACATACTATTAGCCGATACCGTTTTGAAAAACTGAATCAAAAAAAAAAATCTCAGAAAAACGCCCATGTGCAAAATCGGCATTTAACCGGGCGATAGACTGAGTGCGTCCTCTTGCGACTGGACCACGATCTCTATCGCTACCCACTTGCCAGGACACGGTGCTTCAGGGGAGCAAACACAAAGCCTGGGTAGGAGGTACGAATGAATTTCCGATGGGAACGAAACTGCATCTCCGACATCACCCTTATGGAGGCCCTGATTTTAGCCTCCACTCCACGAATGTTATGAGAAGAAAACTAATGTATGAAAAAATCTTTGACCCAATTTTGTCGTCCAGGTTGTGACCAGAATGGTAAAAGACTGCTCCTCAAGCCAAGAGCACCATTCGATTTGATTCGATCGTTCCGATTCTATGCAGATGATACTATGAAGAGGTTATGATTAGTAACGTGTAGTTGCCTGATGGAGCGTTGGTGCCAGTGCGATCCCTGGAGAGCAATATATATATCCATAACCGCCCAACATATATTTTTTAGTTAAGGCACTTTTCCCACGAACTATTTGTTGGAAGGCCTCTCGTGTGCTGTGTCGATGGTGCGTGTATGTTGTGTGTGTGTGTGGAGTATATATTACTAGTATTTAAGTAATTAATATATGTAGAATTGATATGCGCTACAATAGAATCCACTGATCAGGCGAGTTCATATAATATATCACTAGTATGATTTAGAAGCTACATGGCTATATAGATAAGCGTGATGTGTGTCATAACGGTCGTTGTTGCTGTGCGTGTGTGTGAGTTGTGGTGTACATATATAGCTCGGCGCCACAAATCACCAGAGAACTTTATCCTTACTATATAAGTACATTATATGTTAGTATGGTGCACTAGCTAGTCAGGGTAAATTATATACGTAGTAGGCTAAATAGTATAGAGAGGTATCTATTATGATATATCGAGGTATAAATTACCATACATAGCATGATATATATAATATATATATATTATATATATATAGTATATATACTGGTGGTGTGTGTGTGTTTGTCAATATCATATACTACAAAAACACAGATATGTATTACAACACCAGCCATCACAGCACACACACACACACACACACACACACACACACACACACACACA
>NW_020870301.1:22500-25000 GCF_003789085.1 Penaeus vannamei
AGGATAATGGAGATTCTCGAGAAGGCACCTGCATATGGCCATCACTGAATTCACACCTGTCCATTATTTCACATTACAGATGTCAGCGCAGATCAGTCCTGCGATGGTCAATATACTGCAATTATCTGAGCACCCTATCAGACCTAAGTACTTCGGTCACGTCCCTCACGTCGCAAGGGCTGTTGATGTGATGAAAAGGAGGAGGTCCAGGGGAAGGGCCGAGTGAGAAGGGCGGCAGGCAGCTTCGTGTCCGCTCGGGTCCTCTTTTTTCTCGTGTCTACCGGTCCACGCTACAGTTTTCAAATGTTAACAACTGACTGATGTAATTAAAAGCTCAAAGGTGAACCTCGCCTTCAGCAGTGGTTTATTACAAATATTAAATAAATGATGGTAACTGCTGTACCAATAAATAATGATGGCAGTAATCGTAAATTAGTACAATATGCTAATAATTATTATTGAATATTTCTTGCTATTAATTGACAGTTAATACTACTTGCTGATTATTATTACTTAATTCTACATATTTCTCATGAAGAATATTGCATATTACTGATAATTGATTATTGATTTATCAATATATAAATAACATTCCTAACATAAAATGGTTAACACTGCTTCAGCGCCCCCACCAGTTCGACAGCGCAAATAAATCAACCTGAAGGTGATACCCCTGCAGGTGTTTCTGTCTTCTCCATACCCAAAAGAAAGTTTAACAGAATCTTACGATGTCACAGGATTATCCATTTATTTGCAGTTAGAATCTCGTTAATTCGGTTGTTCCACAGCTTGTTGATCAGGCGTTACAGTGCCCCGAAATGAACTTGCTAACAACACGAAAATGAACGTTTGCAAAGTCTTTCTGCTGCCATCATACTGTCCCGGAATTGACACCATGATGTGAACTTTTACAGTAATTGATACCCGCTGGACACACGAATGGCTACACGACGTCGTATCGAGAGTACGATGCGTTCGAACTAGGTCGCGAAAGCGTCACGTGACCTCCCGATGGGATAAAACCTTCGGACGACCGCGGGAAATTCAATTGCTGATCGGAGATTATCGGGAGCAGAAAACACAGTACATTTCAACTTTATTTCAAATTTAATTCGGGCAGGAGAAAGAATCTGGCTGGTAAATACAGAACTCAAAAGAGGAAAGCAAAGGAAACTGACGAGTAAGAGGTCCAAGAAGATCCAAGAAAAATGTCAGTTCTTGTCTAAGTAAAACTCCATAGCGATCCCTAGGTGGTTCCAGGTCTCCTCGGCGGTCTGAAAGGTCTCTTCAGCAGTCTGAAAGGTCTCCTCTGCGGTCTGAAAGGTCTACTCTGTGGTCTGAATGGCCACTTCAGCAGCAAAGTCTCTTGTTAAGATCATACGAGCTACTCGAATTCGGCTGTCTCCGCCGATACCGTGGTCCCATCTCGATGTCATTGTGTAATAATTCGATGGCTAAATTGCGAGGGCTTCGCGGAGCCGCGTTGCTTTCCTGAAGGGTCTCCGTTGGCACTGTTTCCGCGACTCTTTCACGTTGCCGTCTTTTTTCTCACTGCCGCTGGCATTATGCCCAACGGCGATAATTTTGTCACAAGATAATGATCGTTTTCGCTGGCAAATTCCCGCTGGAACTTTTTGTTTAGATCATACGTTTTAATGCATTTTATATGGATATATTATACATATTATATATAGAGAGACATTATATATATATATATATATATATATATATATATATATATATATATATATATATACACACGCACACGCACACACACTCACAGACACACGCACACACACATATATGTATATGTATTTTGTGCGCGTGTGTAGGTCTATATATATATATATATATATATATATATATATATATATATATATATATATATATATATGTATATATATACATATATATATATATATATATATATATATATATATATATATATATATATATATATATATATATATATATATATATATATATATATATTTACACATACACAAACACAAAAGCACACACATGTATATATACTTATATATGTGTATATGTATATATATGTATGTGTGTATGTGAATATAAGAAAGTCGATCTTCGACTGCTTCCGTCACACGACTGCCAGTGTGACTTCTCGCGTCAAAAAAAAAAAAAAAAAAAAAAAAAAAAAAAAAAAAAAAAAAAAAATCCAAGTGGGACATGGCCTTTAGAAGACAAACGGGCAGCTTCTTGTTTCCTTCGTATTGTCTTCGTAAGCCGAAATCTTCCCGAAGGCACCGATGATCACACGAAATAAAGACGAAGATGACGCAATTTGACATGCCCTCACGATGGCCTTACAGAGAGAGCAAATGGACAAACGAATATATCACGGAAATGAATTTTCGAAATGTTCGGCAATTTTTTGGCATGCCAAAGATTTTTCCACCGCTCACGAAGTTTGCTGAAAGAGCTTGAGAAACTCCACCGGTGGTCACACGATGGCTCATGCAGGCGTCACACT
>NW_020870301.1:30000-34295 GCF_003789085.1 Penaeus vannamei
ATTCACTTCTTGTGCTGTATATTATTTTGGTCCATTTTGTATGAAGGTAACACAGTGCCTTGCTCGCATGTTTAGTTTCCAAAGCTGTTCACCTAAAAGTCGTGGATTCTATGGTTCCTGACTTTTTTCAATGCTTATCGTCGTTTTGGAAGTAGGAGATGGCCAGTATAGTAGTTGAGATCTGATAGAGGTACAAATTTTGCAGGTGCCAAGAGTTAACATGTTTTGTTTAAAGGAAATGGATCAATAAAAAAATGTAATGTTAAAGGGGAATTGTGATTGGATTTATCCATACTGTAAGAACATTTTGTCTGTGATACTTAGCCAGGAACTCAGTTAGAGAATGATTCATTACAAACATTTATGGCTGAAGCAGGATCCTTTGTCAATATTCGTCCATTGACATTGAATAGTATTAATTCAATAAAGAATTTAGATCCTCCAACTAGAGACCATCTTTTGACTACGAAATCTTTCTTTACTTCCAAAGTGATGATCCATATTCAAGGTAAAAATAGCGAAGAGCCAATGTGTTTTGGTGTAGGTGAAAAAGAATTTATACTTTCAATCGAGCGATAAGTGGATTAAAGAGATGTGAAAGGAGATGATACTGTGATGCTAAAACATCAAAATGAAACTAGAAACGATTGGGAAATGGGTCGCGTGAGTGAATAAAGTTGTGATGAAGATGGGGATGTAAAGAAAACAAAGATTATGATGTCAGATTCATGTCTTGATAATAATGGTAAAGTGATTCAAAGATTTACATATGCTGAGAGACATATTATGTCTATGTTATTAGAATTTAAGGAACACAATTTTGTTTTTCATTAGATGCACCATTAAAGACCAGGTTAGCCCCGCCAAAGCTTTATTCTATTTCCGATGCCTCAAAAGATGTTTTATTTCGTATCAACTTCCAGGAAAGAAAGTTTTATTAAGAAATATTTTTTGTTGCATAATGTTAACTGCAAATTGTTGTTAACAGTTTATGGGAACCATGCAAGTGCAGCAGCCCAGTTCAAAAAGTTGAATACATAGATTTTCGAATTCGGTTGTTTCCTGCAACGGCAGCTGTGGTCAAATGACAGCACCGGGCCCTCTTGCAGGCTTTGGAGGGAAATTGCGTTCTTTGTACTAGTTTATTTATCTTACCATTATAATGTTATGTTTTATGTTTGTAGGCATTCAAAGGTGTCAGTCGTCTGAATTATTATGTTTAACAGTATGTACTCATATGGCCACGTGGCCCGCCACAACTGTTGCGTTTCACATTGTTTTGTTTCAATTGTACGCATGATTGCTGGCATGAAGGATATGGATGAACTTATAGAAGCTGTATCTCATCAGTTATGGAGAATAAAGAAAGACGCAAAGACTTTTTTTCTCAAGAAGCGGATTGTGATGAAAATTTTCGTGTAGACTGACTGTGGTCCAGGTGCCAGGTGGTTGGAATTTAGTGGCCAACAACAATAACAAAAGTAAGATGAAATAGAAGAAAATAATAATAATAATAATTATTATTATCATTATGATGATAATAATTATTATTATCACCATCATAATAATGATAATAATGAAAATAATAATAATAATGATTATTATTATTATCATTATAATAATAATGATAATTATTATTATTATCATTATAATAATGATAATGATGAAAATGATAATGATAATAATGATAATTATAAAGTAATAACAATATTACTATAATTAAAATAATTAATAACAGCAACAACAATAATGATGATGTTGGTAATGATAATGATGATAATAATGATAATAATAATAGTAATAATAACAGTAATAATAATAATAATAGTAATGATAATAATAATAATAATAATAATAATAATAATAATAATAATAATAATTATTATTATTATTATTATTATTATTATTATTATTAATAATAATAATTATATTATTATTATTATTATTATTATTATAATGGTAATAATAATAATTATAATAATAATAAAGATGATAATAAGGTTAAAGATAATGATGATAAATAATGATGATAATAGTAATGATAATAACAATAAGAACAGTAATAATAATAATGAGGATGATGATAATGATGATAAGATAATAATAATAATAGTAATAATGATAATAATAATAATAATAAAAATAATGGTAATAATGGTAATGATTGATAATGTTATTGATAAGGATAATGATGATAATATCAATAAGAAGATAATGAAAAAGAATCAAACGAGAACAATGATGATGACGACGACGATGATGATGATAATACTAACACTAAAGTCTAATATTAATGCTAATGCTAATAATAATAGTAATAATAATAATAATAATAATGATAATGATATGAACTGGAAGACATAAGGTAACGTTAATAAGAAAGGAAAATAATAATGGCTTGAAAAAATAAGGACAACGATAAAAATAGTAACGATAAAGTTGTTAATGAGAATGATGATGATGATGATAATAGTGATGATAATGATAATGATGATGATGATGATGATGATGATGATGATGATGATGATAACAACAACAACAACAGCAACAACAGCAGCAGCAACAACAACAATGATAATGATAATGATGCTGATGATAACGATGATGATAATAGTAATGATAATAACAACAATAACAAATACAATAACAACAATGATAATGATAACGATGATGATAATGATAGTAATAAAAATATAATAATAAATGATAATGATAATGATAAAAGATAATAGAAGAAGGATACAAATAATACAGTATCATAAGCGTGCTGCCCCACGTAAATGTCCCTGCTTCCGGTGTCACCTGAGGTCAACAACGCGTCTGAGTGAAGCCTCTTTCTTGCTGCGGCTTCTGACGGCGGCCGAGGAGGACACGCGTCGAGGCGAAATTTAAAACATCTTACTCCTGGGCATCGCGATGTTTTGCGTAAGCCCGATGTTTGCCAAGAACTCTTCGAAAATAAGGGAGGACGATTATTACATGCGAGTAAGAGCTTCAGTTCGGTGCTCGGGCGATTGTCAAAAATGACTATGAAAATTCGCGATATTATACAAGTAAGTCAAGCTCACTCTTCCAGTTTGCTCCCGTATCTGTATTAGTATTTTCGAAACAAACTGTTTTTTTCATTTCGGTAAATGGTTCAGATAATAACGAAATATAATTTTACATATGTGAATTGATGAATATCTGTCAAATCTAATCTGAGCGCTTGTTTCGGCTCGGGTCACTAATCGATAGACTTCATTCTGTTATCAGCAAAATGAATCGCATCTGATTCATTTTCCTGCGCCAAAGCAAGCATTGCTTGTTCATCTGAGTGTCAAGGTTGAGAGTATGTTGCTAGGTGACTGCCAGTGGCGATGACACAGCAAGTAGTGCAATAGTGATGCAGGAGGAGCTCATCTGCTACCAACCACTAGGAAACTCAAACAAGCCAAGTCATTCCGTCGCTGGTGCTTGCGGCGTCACCGTCGCCTCAATGTACCGTACGCATTCTCCGCATTCTTTGCTGTCATTCTGCAACACTTGTACCGTCGTCGTCGTTGTTTGATGTTTAAGCTGCAATCAATGCAAGATCCCTCGTGTGTAAGACTATTACTGATACAGTTCCCTTTTATGAATAAAATATAAACAATTACTACAAAACATTCTTTAACACCACTTTTCCCGCAAATATTTGCCGACGTGCTTTTCTGAATCATTTGTTGCCATAGATGTCATCCGCAGAGCGAGCAGGTCAGCATTCGTTTAGATACTGCATCAATTTCCTGTTGGTCTTTCCTGCCAGAAGCATTAGGGTTATAATGACACGCGGAACACGTGCGATGAGTCTGGTCTTCACTCCGTTTTGTTTTTCTTTCTCCTAGTTATCTTTATGTTTGATATCGCGGTCTGCAATGGCATTCCCTCTGTTTTCTTATGGCAAGGGAAAATGGGCCTTCGTACGTGTATTGATCTACTTAAAAGGAGAAAGGAGAATAAGCTATCTACAACGAATACACTAGTATGACTGTATTGCTGCATGTGAAAACCAATCCAATAGTGTTTTTTCTTATTTAAAGGTAAAACATTTAGGAACAATAATTAAATGTTGAACCGCAGTGATGAAATACATACCAAAGGGAAACTTTCACTCTCTCTCTCTCTCCAAATGTATGTATATGAATATGATATAATATATATCTTAGTGTAAATGAATGACACACATACATATCCATGCATCATACAAAAAATCTATTTTCAGTTATTATTATTTACTCTTGTTATACGCACACACACACACACACACACACACA
>NW_020870301.1:49395-51895 GCF_003789085.1 Penaeus vannamei
CCCTAAAAAAATTATCGGGATTTCCGGATTTCCAGGGATTTCCAAAGTCTCAAAGGGGTTTTAAGCACGATCAGATCATCGTAAATATTTCAAACCTAAGCTGTCATCAGTTGTTACCTTACAGGTTAAACATGGAATGCACTACTTTACCATAAGACATGACCTTTTACCATTAAACATTCTCGACTTTTCGTTTTTGTCGTAATCTGATGGATTAACCACTATTTAAGCAAACTCGAAGAAATAGCCAAAATCACTTGGAAATTTGAGAATTTTAAAAGGATCAATCCTGCGTTTGAAAACTTGCGGGAACAGGAACTTGGGAATTGAAGCAAACTCACTTGACCTGCCAGCCACGTCCATTATATCAATACTATAACAAGTGCTGTTATTTTATTGATAGAATGCTTTACCAAGACCACGCCTTAGCCTTTTTGCGCGACTCAATGCGTAATTGTTTCTCCGGCATTTTTGCATCATTTTGATAAAAGTCTGCTTTCCCAAAAATAGATTCCGTAGTACCGGTACGTACTGAAAAACTCTGTGTACCCAATCATATCGCTTGCAACTTGGCACAAAATCGAGTCAGAGATTTCTGATAAATTCACTTGTCCAATTCTGAAATCGGTTTGAAAGTAGAACTGCATTATTTTAAGGCGTTTTATCAAAAACTCATGACACGGTTTTACACGAGGCGGTCTTCAACTGCTTATTTTTAAGACATCTTCAGTACTGTTACTAAGTTTAAAAAGAAAAGTAAGAAAAAAATCTACAGGATATCTTGAGAATAGCCGGATTTCCAAAGAATTTCTTATAGATTACTGTTTTTTTCGGATTTCCAAGTAGGGTGTACGGGATTTCCGAAGTGAAATGCCCCTCGGTTATCATTATTATTATCATCAGTAGTAGTAGTATCATGAAATAATAATAATAATAATAATAATAATAATAATAGTAATAATAATAATAATGATAATAATAATAATGATATTACTAATGATGTTAGTAGTGATAATTATAATAATAATAAGGATAAAACAATAGCGATATGAATTAGAATAGAATTCCCATAGATTCCTTACCTGCGCGCGCGAGCTTGCAGTCACATGGAATCTTATTTCATTTATAAATTGTAAGCATAACGTGGGAACGGATGGAAGGACGAAAAATAAGAAGAATTATGATCATAAGCATTAGTAAGACGATATTTTCAAAATTATGAACTTCGTTGCTTCGAAAATTTCTCCTTGAATATCAAAGAATATCAAAGCTAACATTCATAATGATAGTACTTACATGTTCGCATAAAAAAGCGAACAGTAGTGTTATATGCATAATAAAATGCTTATAATAACACTGTTACACTTTCGACATTTCAGTAAGCAGGTATAATTTAAGAGACTACTCACCAGCTGCCCTGACGAAAAGTGGGAGCGCCAGCTGCTCCTCCTGCTGGCGAAGAAACTCGGCGATGATGCGGTGCTCGTCTCTGCCCTTCACTCGGGGAACTGGTTTCTCTTCGGCGAGTTTCCTCTGTGGGATTTCGGGGATTTTATCGTATTTTTTATCGTTTCCAACTCTCCTCTCTTTTCCGGGTGTATGTATATCTGTTTCGGAAGATCGATTCGTCATTTTCGGAGATTGAAGTTGTGCACTTCGAAACTTCTGATCTCGGCCTTTTCTGTGAACTCTTCTACTGTGGAGCTTGGGAGGGTCTGAAATCACAGCCGATAGAAGGCTGGGTTGTGCTGGAATTTCAGTTGTTCTCAAGAAAATCGGAAGGAAAATGTGGGTGTGAGACGGTCCTCTTGTTTTATTTCTGGTAAATTTTGACATTTGGAGCATTTTCTCTTTTTCTCTTCTTATTTCTTGATACCTCCTTACTTCGGTTCTCCTGCCTTTCTTGTGCTTTCTCCTCCTCCTCCGACTCCTTGTGGCGCCGGTGTTCCTTAACTGTCCTTTGGTCGTGTTTACCCTCCTGGTGGCATTTACGTCGACAGATTTCCAATTATCGACTTTCTGTCCACTTTTGTCCCCCAGAGGTTTGCTGTTTGAATTCCTTTCCTGCGTAAAGAACGTTTCTTGTTTTGGTGATGTCTCCTCCGGTTGGGGTTCTTGCGAAACACCAGTCACCTTATCCGCCGTGGGGTGTGCGTCCTTCCCGGAACGTACAAAGTCCCTGGTTACTTTGAGGATAACATCCATGGGACGGAGGTAAACGATAACATTATTTCCGTCCCTCATTGAATCCTCTGCTGAACGACCTCTCTCCACTACCTCGGTTTTGTTTGCTCCCTCTATGAAGTCCTTCTCTTTCTCTTTAATGTTTCCTTGAACGTTTGTTGCGTGCGTTCCCTTCTTTGCTGGCGTAGTAATTTCCGTCGTGGCGGGAAGGACACCAGTGAGTTTCGTTTTAGTTTTATTTCGTTCCAATCTTACGTTTTCTCCGTCGAAAGCGTAATTATCCTCTCTTTCCTTTTCCTTCTTTATATACCTTGTA
>NW_020870301.1:92089-94536 GCF_003789085.1 Penaeus vannamei
ACATATTAGTATTAATATAATTATAATAATATATTATATATATATACCTTATATATAAATATTTGTATATATCATATATATATATATTATATATATTATATACATTATACCAATATTATCACAATACTTATGCCCAGATTAATAACTTTATTAATGACCCTGGTAGAATTGACCTGGCTACATTTATTCATATCGATAGCATATATAATAGTGCATATTATACTAAGGCCAATTATGTATACTAAGTTAGTATATTATCTATTTCACATCCTGAGTAGAGGTATTGAAGATAAAATGGTATAGTTGACATTAGTAGTATAGTAGAAAGCATTATAAGTAATGGATTATAGCGATTATAAGTAAAATATATACATGAATAGAGGTATAAAGTATAGGTAGGGGGAGCAGGAATATAGTAATATAGGGGTGAGGGCATTGGAGAGTGAGTAGTGAGGGTACGAGAAAATTATAATATAAGAGATGAGGCATTATATAATGAGTAGAAGGTTGTAGGTACATTATAGGGGATGAGTGAGGAAGATAGAAATAGCGATTAATAATAGAAGAATATAGTAAGGCACATGTGAATTAAGTATAAATAGAACGGAGTGTGAGTGAGGTAGTGAGTAGAGATTAGAAATAATAATAAGGTAAGGTGAGTGTGAGTATGAGAAAGTTGAGTGAGGAGTAAGATAGTGTAAGTATGGAGGATAAGTGAGATTGATGGAGTATATATTGGTGAGTAAATATAAGAGGTTATAGATATATAGAGGATAATAATTGTGAGATATGATTATATATAATTGAGATTATATGGAAATAAATGTTACTATACATTGAATATGCTTATGTGAAGGAGTGAGAGTTAGGGTATTATGAGGTGAGAGATAGTAGATGGTGAATGAGTGGAAGTGAGTGGACAATTATATATATACATGTATTATATATATATTATATTATGTATATATATATATTATATATATATTATAATATATATATATATATATATATATATATATATATATATTATATATAATATTATATATATTTATTATATATATATTATATATATATATATATATATATATATATATATATAATATATATATATATATATATATATAATATATATATATATATATATATATATATATATATATATATATATATATATATATATATATATATATATATATATATATATATATATATATATATATATATATATATATATATATATATATATATTATATATATATATATATTATATATAATATATTATATATTATATATATATATATATATATATATATATATATATTATATATATATATATATATATATATATATATATATATATATATATATATATATATATATATATATATATATATATATATATATATATATACATGCATATATATATATATGTATATATATAATGTGTGTGTGTGTGTAGACATTTAGATAGATATCAAATAATAACATTCAAAATACTCTCATAAGAATCTGCGAAGAAACTACTATAAGGACAGGAAAGAGTTGTTGCTGGAATGCTTTGGGTTTCATGTCGAAGCTGACGGAGGAAAAGGCAGATTTGAATTACTAATAGCGTGAATTAGAATTACTAAATTGATTCATAACAACTAGAGTGAGTAAGTATTTTTCAACAGAACAAATGCAGGAAAGGTTATAAATGAAATCAATGATAATAACGCGCTTCATCAATAACATATATTTCTGAAGTGCAGTGAAGGCATTCCTTCTTATTTATGTCTGTGTGTTTGTATGTGTATGTGTGTGTGTGTGCGTGTGTGTGCATGTGTTCGCACACATACATCAATATCATATATATATATATGTATATATGTATAATATGTATATATGTATAATATAATATAGGTAGATAGTATAATAGGTATGCGGGGTATAGATGAACCAATTAAGAGGAAACCAACAACACACCAAAAGAAACGATTACAAACAGAGGACACAAAAGACAACACACACACACGGTATGGAGAAATGGACAACTACACACCACCACACAGCACACATTCACACACACACCACACACACAACGGACACAGCACCACGCACACAACACAGGCAGGAAGGGGGAATGGGCAGGAGGAGGAAGGAGGGGGTGGAGGAGGGAAGAAGATGGAAGGAGAAGTTAAGAGGGGAGTTGAGATAGTTGAGAAGGTAGACCCAAGAATAACGTAGGAAGAAGGAGGTAAGGAGAGAAGAGGAAGAGAGCAGCAAACTGGAGAAAAAGGGGGGAGGGAGAAGCGAGGGAGATGGGAGGTAAAAGCCCAATTAAGGAAAAAAGATGGGATAGGAGGAGAGAGAAAGAAAGATGGAAGAAGAAGAAGGGAGAAGAGAGGGAAGTGTGGAGATAGACAAGTGATAAGGAAGAACGCGCCGCCCAATGCGAGAGAGGAACG
>NW_020870301.1:94636-102136 GCF_003789085.1 Penaeus vannamei
CATATATATATATATATATATATATATATATATATATATATATATATATATATATATATATATTATATATATATATATATTATATATATATATATATTATATATATATATATATATATATATATTATATATGTATGTGGTGTGTGTGTGTGTGTGTGTGTGTGTGTGTGTGTGTGTGTGTGTGTGTGTGTGGTGTGTGTGTGTGTGTGTGTTTGTATATATATATATATATATATATATATATATATATATATATATATATATTATATATATATATATATTTATATTTATTTATATATATTATCAAATAACGTTAAATTCAGTTAATGTTTAATTACTAAAGGGACTCATTCATTGTCAGTTACTGTAACTAGAGATTTCCTGCAGTAGCGTTCGTATCGCACACCCTTTCGTCTCGAGGCCTTCCTATGTTCCTTGAAGGATTTCTTTGGTTTTGTGTGATTTTGTTTCCTCCCAATTGCTTTGCTTTTGTCATATGATTATTGACGGTGAAGGAAATAAATAGAAAATGGTTTGTAAATAATGAGTTTCCGTCTTTCCAAATCTCTTGACATTTACTACTGAATAATAATTCATGCATAAATAATCAATTCCTACTAATAAAAGATGGCTTTAATGAATAAGTTTATTTATAAATAAGAAAATACATTAATGGAGGACATGGTAAGTAGATTAACAATTTACAAAGATAACAATGAAATATGCTGACGACAGTGATGAGCATTGTAATAATGAATGAAGAATGAATGAATATGAATGAATGACCCAGAAGAAACTTAACAATCCCTAGTGGTAATTAAATACATGTGTGGTATCATTTCAGGTCACGTCATTAAGAATTGACTTCTCGTCTATGATTTATTTGTTCATATATTTATACATATATATCTATATATTTGTATCTATATATGTATATATATATATATATATATATATATATATATATATATATATATATATATATATATATATATATATATATATATATATATATATATATATATATATATATATATATATATATATATATATAATATATATTAATGTATGTATATATATGTATATATAGAGACATACACACACACACACACACACACACACACACACACACACACACACACACACACATATATATATATATATATATATATATATATATATATATATATATATATATATATGTATATTAAATATATATTTATATATACATATACATAAATGTATATATGTATATATATGTGTTTATGTAGATATGCATATAAAACAACCACTTTTCTCTGACATTTCCCGCCGCCGGATTCATCCTTTTCGTCAAGCTCTGATGGATCTATAAGAGGCTGTCCATCTCCATCTATCGCATTTAGTTTAAGGACACAATTTTTTCTATTTATATTTTTCCTTGCTTGAACGTCTTGATAAACATACATACAGACAGACATATTTGTATGTATGTACATACATACATACATATATATAATATATATATATATATATGTATATATGTATGTGTATATATATATATATATATATATATATATATATATATTTTTTTTTTTTTTTTTTTTTTTAAGATAAATATTCTATGGATATATGATTATATGATGAACCGCAGATAAATTTCCTTGCCTCGGATTCCTATCGAAAACGTTTAGGCCAAAGCTTTATAATTCACATGTCACTCGTCACGGTGCGAACCACACTCCTCCGCATACCATATCCTCTCACCCTGTTTGTCCGAACCGAAAACACTCCGCGGGACGTCTTCTGTTCCTACTCTGTATTCTTAACAAGCCAAGAATTCCCAAAAGTTGAAATGCCACTCTAACTTTCAACTACCTGCGTGTGTCAGAGAGGAAAGACAAACTCTCTGGCAGCCTCGGTTTGCAAATACGGCTTGTAGCTTGGCTCACGCAGGCCACGCGGAACAGCGGAAGTCAGTAGGCGCCAGCTGGCTAAACTCACAGGCTCCAACTGCTAACAATGGCCTCCGGATCATGATACAATGGAGCGCTCTCTCTCTGTGTCTCTCTCTCTCTCTCTCTGTGTCTGTTTCTCTCTCTGTGTGTCCGTCTCTCTCTCTGTGTGTCTGTTTCTCTCTCTCTCTGTCTGTCTGTCTCTCTTTCGTCTCTCTCTCTCTCTCTCTCGCTTTCACTCTCCCTCACCTCTCACTCTCTCTTTCTCTCTTTTCCCCCTCTCTCTCCCTCCCTCCCTCCATTTCACTCCCTCTCTCTCTTTCTCTCTCTTTCTGTCTCTCTTCCTCCCTCTCCCTCCCTCTATATCTCTCTCTCTTTCTGTCTGTCTGTCTGTTCTCGCTCTCTCCCCACCCCCTTTCTCTATGCAACTGCTAACAATTGCCTCTGGATAATGATCACGCTCAAAATGCAATTTATAGGCGCTGCCCTGAAAAGGCGACGCATGTACCTACGCCAGCTATATATAAACCGAATGCGAGATCTCAAACCGTGCCCAATAGCCTCTACTCTATCATCGCCTTCCATAGTACCCTCGATCATCTCCCTAACCCATTCTGTTGTTTATGGGGGTGTTTAAGGGGTCTATAAGGGGAATACGAGTATTTAACCAGGTCCATTCTCATTTACTCTCTGATACCTTTCCATAGCACCGTGGATCACCGCTGTAACCCTTGCCGTTTTTTAGGGGTGTATTTAAGGGGTCTCTAAGGGGTATGAAAATTTTCATACCATACCCAGTCTAACTTAGTAATTTACTCAGTGATAGGTTTCCATAGCTCCCTAAATAAACCCGCAACCATTTACTGTTGCTTCAATATTTAAGAGGTATTTTAGTACGCAGCCCTTATCGGAACATAACCTAAGTGGCTTAGGTTATGTTCCGATAAGGGGTGCTCTCCCTGACTCCTTGTGGTTGCTGAGAAAAAGTGAACTTAAGTAGGTCTCTGGTTATGGTTCATGGTTTTATGGAATGAAATTTGATAATATATAGCCCTGTGGCCGGCCCCCTTATTTTCGGTTCATTTGGATGGGGATTGATTGTGTATGTTTTTTCTTTTTTTTCGGGGCAGGGGACCTGGCCAAGGCCCGATACAATGGAGCACTATCTCTCCCTCTCTCTCTCTCTCTCTTTATCTTCTGCCTGTCTGTCTATTTCTCTCTCCCTTTTTATATTCCTCTGTCTGTCCGTTTCTCTCTCTCTCTCTCTCTCTCTCCCTCTCCCTCCCCACACAAACAGCCTTCGGTCACAAGTGCAGTAAATTTCGTTCTCTTGCTTGTACCTCTTGTAACGCTGTTCTTCCCCTCCTCTCCCTGTCCTTGGTATTCCGTGCACCATCTTCCAAGCTTTCGTTTTCCCTATGATCTCAATTTATTTTCTTTATATTTATTTTTAATGGTTCGTTATTTTTTCCTCTCTCTCTCTCTTTCCATCTTTTCATCTGCTCTTCCTGTCTCCCATCCGTTTTGCCTTTCCTATCCTGTTTCTCCTTTTTCTTGTTTCTTCTTTTTTACAGAAGCATTTTCCTTTCTCCCTATTCTGCTTCTCCCCTTGCAACATCCAATTTCCTCTTCCTCCTCTCTTCATTCCCTTCGTCTTTGCCAAATATTTCTATATTTTCCTTTAACACACATTCCTTCCCCAACCCTTCTCTTTCTCCTTTTGGCTCCCTTCTGTCTTTCATGTACTTCATCCGCTCTCTCTCTCTCTCTCTTCTCTTTCTTTCTCCCCCCCCTCTCTCTCTTCTCTTTCTTTCTCTCTCTCTCTCTCTCTCTCTCTCTCTCTCTCTCTCTCTCTCTCTCTCTCTCTCTCTCTCCTCTCTCTCTCTCTCTCTCTCTCTCTCTCTGCTCTCTCCCCCACCTCTCTCTCTCTCCTGCTCTCTCCCCACCTCTCTCTTTTTCTCCCTCTCTCTCTCTCTCTCTCTCTCTCTCTCTCTCTCTCTCTCTCTCTCTCTCTCTCTCTCTCTCTCTCTCTCCTCTCTCTCTCTCTCTCTCTCTCTCTCTCTCTCTCTCTCTCTCTCTCTCTCACCTGCTCTCTCCTCCACCTCCTCTTCCTCCTCTTCTGTCTTTCTCAGTCCCTCCTCCTCCCTCCCTCTCTCCCTCCTTCATCCCTCTCCATATCTCTTCTTCTTTTTCTTTTATTTCAACAAAGTTTATGATTAACATGCACATCCATGTCTCAAGTTTATGTATATTTAGATGAGATCTTGCGAAAAATTCTTTACATCTCATCCGGGACTTGTTGCACTGCAAATGATGGAAACTGTGTTATCTTTGTGTGCAGGCTGTCTTGGGCTTTCTCTCGTTTACATAGCTACATTTACGCGTATGATTAGGTTTTATGTAAGTACATTGGCAGACGTGATTTTGTACCTAAGTATATGTTTGGATATCTGCGTGTGTGCGTATTGATATTCCGATTTGACTGATAGATTGTGATGCGGCTTATGTGTGTCAGCTGAAAGTGTATGGTGGTTTATGTGTGTAACACGCCTTCAGTAAATGTATGTTTTTTCTTTCTTTTTTAAATTAATTGATTAATTTTAAAGGAATAAACAGACAAACAAACCACACAAAGAATCGGACAAACACGTAGATTAACTGAAAAAGACAAACAAATAAATAAATGGATGAATAACGAAAAGGACAAATAAGCGAATATGTACATAGCAAAAATAAGCAGAACTAGGGAATTAAACAAAGCAAACAAATCGTTCAAAGAATAGTCGAATACATACACAGACAAATGAACAAATGATAAAACTGAAAAGAAAATATATGAAAAATATATGATTAACCACAAAAGCAAATTAAAAGAAAAGAAAAATGAGGGATACCCCAATGTACAGACAAATACTCTCCCCATAAAGACAAGAATATCGTTTATCCTCCTAAAGACCCCAGGCATTTTCCTCAGGATATGTATGACAATTACCCAAAGATCGCTGAGTATAATCCACATCCCATGAACATTCCGAGAGATTTGCACTAGTCGGGAAAATTCTTGCAGCATTTTTGCGTGCTGAATAAGGTAAACTTGACATCGTTAACGTTTTTTAATGCATTTTTGAGGGGTTTTGTTTTTTCTTTTTTTAAATGCAAATTTTACTGATTGCCATGCACATACATGCGCTTGTACACGTATGAATGATTTTTGTATGAAGTGCCTTTGGGTGATCTTTTCTTCTTAAGTGGAGAATGATGAGGGTTAGAAAGAGAGAAAGCGAGTGCGTTGGTTTGCACACACACACACACACACACACACACACACACACACACACACACACACACACACACACATACACACACACACACACACACATACACGTGCGTGTGTGTGTGTTTGTGTGTGTGTACATATATATGCATACATACACACACACACACACACACACACACACACACACACACACACACACACACACACACACATATATATAATATATATAATAATACATATATATATATATATATATATATATATATATATATATATATATATATATATATATATATATATAGAGAGAGAGAGAGAGAGAGAGAGAGAGAGAGAGAGAGAGAGAGAGAGAGAGAGAGAGAGAGAGAGAGAGAGAGAGAGAGAGAGAGAGAGAGAGAGAGAGAGAGAGAGAGAGAGAGAGAGAGAGAGAGAGAGAGAGAGAGAGAGAGAGAGAGAGAGAGAGAGAGAGAGAGAGAGAGAGAGAGAGAGAGAGAGAGAGAGAGAGAGAGAGAGAGAGAGAGAGAGAGAGAGAGAGAGAGAGACAGACAGACAGAAGCAGAGAGAGAAAGAGAGAGAGAGCGCGATTGAAAGAGAAAAAACATTTAAGGACAATGATCATAAAAATCTGCCGAAGAACACCCGAATGCAAAAACAAAACAAAAAAATTGAAAGAAAAAAAAAGGGAAAGAGAAATCCAGATCCAAACAGCGACGACCAAAGGAAAGCGACAAAAGAAAAGAAATGCCGACATACTTCCCTGATCTTGGCCGACGACTTAACGACGAGACACGCGGGTCAGTCGGGAAAGGTTCAAAACTTATTCCATCAATCAAATTCCACCGACAACAAACTGCCGATGAGGTTCAATTTGCGCTGATTGAAAATTATCGCTGGAACCTTGTTTTCACTGATAACCGAATATTGCTCGTGAGAGAATTTCGGCCGCGGCAAAAATGGTAAAATGTGGGAGGCAATTTGCGAATAAGTATATATAGGCTGTGGAAATCGAGACTGAAAATATGACACACATGCAGGTATAGTTTATTTTGTGTATACACACATAATATTCATATTATGTGTACATACATACATACATATATATATATATATATATATATATATATATATATATATATATATATATATATATATATATATATATATATATATATATATATATATACATATATATATTATGTATATATATATATATATATATATATATATATATATATATATATATATATATATATATATATATATATATATATATATATATATATATATATATATATATATATATATATATATATATATATATATATATATATATATATATATATATATATATATATATATATATATATATATATATATATATATATATATATATATATATATATATATATATATATATATATTTATATACATAGAGGGAAAGGCTTACTTCACCTGCACCCCCCCCGCAACCCATCCATGAGAGGTCTCCCGAATCACCACTGATTTCCACCTGAAGAATTTGGGGGACCTCATCAGACGTCTTCAGAATTCCGTAAACAAAAATAAAAATGTTTTCAAGTTAAATCCCTTTTCACGGATGGACCCATAGACGGAGCAATCCAGGCAATCGAGAGGATCACCGGCTCTATGGTAGATGACGATCTTCCGCCGCCAAAGCACTACTTCATAAGGCTCGTGAAGTTCTCTGTAGGCTTTGGCTTCGAGTTCGCAGGGGAAGAGTACCAACATGTCAGCGTTTTTGCCATGAGCTCCCCTCTGAGTGCAGTCCTGGCCTGCCTCTTCATGGAAATGCTGGAGAGGGACCACTACAGATGGTTGTGTCTACACCATACGCTGACACAGCTGAAAATCCAGTTCACCGTGGAAGAAGAAGAGGACCAGAAGTTGCCTTTCCTGGACACTGATCCATCGGGGTGACAACGGCGTACGTTTTTCTATAAATAGGAAGCTTACAAATAAAGACGATTATATCCACTATTACTCCGCTCACAGCAATAAAACAAACTCTAGGGCAAAAACAAATAGTGGGTTCTTCCTCCGGGCACTGAGGATCTGCAGCCCTGAGTTTCTTGAGGCTGAGGTTTCCTATATAATTAATTATTTTATGAAACATAAATATCCCAAAGGTCTCCTGCTAAACCTCAGAAAGAAAGAGAACATGCATATGAGATCAGAGCCTGTGGCATCTATTTTTCTTATATTACCTCCATGTAACGTTTCTTAGGCGATTAACAAATATTTTGGTAATACAGTGAAAGTCGCCATCACATCC
>NW_020870301.1:133409-136587 GCF_003789085.1 Penaeus vannamei
CAGAAAGAACAAAAAAAAAGAAAAAAAAAGCATAAAGAATATTAACAAGAAGAAACAATACAGGAAGTGAAGAAGAGAAAAGAAGATGAAAGAGAAAAGGGACAAAGAAGGAAAAACTGAGATTATGATACGAAGAAAAAAAAAAAAAAACGATAAGCAGAAAAGAATAAGACGATGATTAAAGGTCTTGAAGTTAGAAAAAGCTAAAAACATGACGCGAAGAAAAATACGAAGAAGAACCGGAAAAGAAGAAGAAAGAACAAGAAGCAGCAAAGAAGAAGAAGAAAATAAGGGAAAAAATAAAAGAAGACGAAGAAAAGAACAAAAATATGAAAAGAAGAAGAAGAAAAAGAAAATAAGGAAAAAATACGAAAAGACGACGAAGAAGAAAAGAAGAACAAAAATATGAAAAGAAGAAGAAGAAAAGAAGAACACAAATATGAGAAGAAGAAGAAGAGCAATGAGAACACGAGAAGAGAACGCCGTAGTGAAACCAGCTCCCTGTTTCGTTCTCGCGTTCAAGGAAAACTCGAACCTCGCAGACGAGACGCAGGAGCCGCCGCCGCGCAAGGAACAGCGATTCCCTTTGATCTGAAGTCATACTCGGAATCGGGAATGATCTCGAAGAAATGTGCTGAAGGCCATCTGGAATTCCCTTTCGGCTAATGTGTCGCCCTGCCCGCGGACGGCGGGGGTTGTGGCGAGCGGGGAGAGCGGGAGAGAGGGAGAGTGAGTGGGAGAGAGGGAGAGTGAGTGGGAGAGAGAGTGGGAGAGAGGGAGAGTGAGTGGAGAGAGAGAGAGAGAGTGAGTGGGAGAGGGGGAGAGAGTGGAGAGAGGGAGAGGGAGAGAGAGAGGAGAGGGAGAGAGGGAGAGAGTGAGTGGGAGAGGAGTGAGTGGGAGAGGTGAGTGGGAGAGAGTGAGAGTGAGTGGGAGAGAGGGAGAGTGAGGAGAGAGGAGAAGAGGTGAGTGGAGAGGGGAGAGTGAGGGAGAGAGGGAGAGTGAGTGAGAGAGGGGGAGAGTGAGTGGGAGAGAGGGAGAGTAAGTGGGAGAGAGGGAGAGTGAGTGGGAGAGAGGGAGACAGTGAGTGGGAGAGGGGGAGAGTGAGTGGGAGAGAGGGAGAGTGAGTGGGAGAGAGGGAGAGTGAGTGGGAGAGAGGGAGAGTGAGTGGGAGAGAAAGAGAGGAGAGTGAGTGAGGGGGAGAGAGTGAGAGGGGAGAGAGAGGGGAGAGGGAGTGGGAGAGGGAGAGTGAGGGAGAAGTGTGAGTGGGAGAGAGTGGAGAGAGTGGGAGATGGAGAGTGAGGGAGAGAAGGGGAGAGTGAGTGGGAGAGGGGAGAGTGAGTGGGAGAGAGGGAGAGTGAGTGGGAGAGAGGGAGAGTGAGTGGGAGAGAGGGAGAGAAAGTGGGAGAGAGAGAGAGTGAGTGGGAGAGAGGGAGAGAGTGAGTGGGAGAGGGGGAGAGTGAGTGGGAGAGAGGGAGAGAGTGGGAGAGAGGGAGAGGGAGTGGGAGAGAGGGAGAGAGTGAGTGGGAGAGAGGGAGAGAGTGAGTGAAGAGGGGGAGGAGTGGGAGAGAGGGAGAGTGAGTGGAGAGGGGAGAGGGAGTGGGAGAGAGGAGAGAGTGAGTGGGAGAGAGGGAGAGTGAGTGGGAGAGAGGGCAGAGAGTGAGTGGGAGAAGGGAGAGAGTGAGTGGGAGAGAGGAGAGTGAGTGGAGAGAGGGAGTGTTGAGTGGAGAGAGGGGAGTGAGTGGGGAGAGAGGGAGAGAGAGGAGAGAGAAGTGAGTGGAGAGAGGAGAGTGAGAGAGAGGAGAGTGAGGGAGAGGGAGAGTGAGTGGGAGAGAGGGAGAGTGAGTGGAAGAGAGGGAGAGTGAGTGGAGAGATGGAGAGAGTGGAGAGGGGGAGAGTGAGTGGAGAGAGTCGAGAGTGAGGAGAGTGAGTGGTGAGAGAGAGAGAGTGAAGTGGAGAGAGTAGTGAGTGGAGAGAAGGGAGAGTGAGTGGGAGAGGGAGAGAGTGAGTGAGAGAGGGGAGAGTGAGTGGGAGAGATGGAGAGTGAGTGGGAGAGAGGGAGAGTGAATGGGAGAGAGGGAGAGAGTGAGTGGGAGAGAGGGAGAGTGAGTGGGAGAGGGAGAGAGTGAGTGGGAGAGAGGGAGAGGGAGTGGGAGAGAGGGGAGAGTGAGTTGAGAGAGGGGGAGTGAGTGGGAGAGAGAAGTGGAGGAGAGAGTGAGGAGTGAGTGGGAGAGAGGAGAGTAATGGGAGAGAGGGAGAGAGTAGTGGAGAAGAGAGAGGGGGAGAGTGAGTGGAGAGAGGCAGAGTGAGTGGGAGAGGAGGGAAGAGGGAGTGGGAGAGAGGGGGAGAGGTGAGTGGGAGAGAGGAAAGTGAGTGGGAAGAGGGAGGAGTTAGTTGGAGAGAGGGAGAGGGAGTGGGAGAGTAGAAGGAGGGAGAGGGAGGTGGAGAGAGGAAAGAGGAGAGGAGTGGGAGAGCAGGAGAGAAGTGGGAGAGAGCGGAGAGACGGAGTGGGAGAGAGGGAGAGTAGTGGGAAGGGAGTGTGAGTGGGAGAGAGTGAGGAGTGAGTGGGGAGGAGGAGAGTGGTGGGAGAGAGCGGAGAGATGAGTGGAGAGGAGAGTAAGTGGAGAGGGGAGACGTGAGTGGGGAGAGGGAGAGTGGTGGGAGAGAGGAGAGATGAGTGTAGAGAGAGGCCGAGAGTGAGTGGGAGAGGGAGACAGTGATGGGAGGGGAGAGATGAGTGGGAGAGGAGGAGAGTGAGTTGGAGATAGGGAGGAGTGAGTGGGAGAGAGGAGAGATGAGTGGGAGAGAGAGGAGGGAGAGTGAGTGGAGAGGAAAGTGTAGTGGGATCGAGATGGGCGATGCAGTGGAGAGGGAGAGGTGAGTGGGAGAGAGGGCAGAGTGAAGTGGAAAGTATGGAGGAGTGAGTGGAGCGGGAGATGAATGGGAGAGAGGAGAGAGTGAGGGGAGCAGAGGAGAGGAGTGGGAAGAGGGAGAGATGAGTGGGAGAGAGCGAGAGGGTGGGAGACGGGAGAGTGAGTTTGAGAGAGGGAGAGTGAGTGGGAGAGAGGGAGAGTGAGTGGAGCAGAGGAAGAGTGAGTGAGAGAGAGGAGAGCTTGAATGGAGAGAGGGAGAGAGTGAGGGGAGAAGGGAGAGGGAGAGATTGAGGGGAGAGAGGGAGAGT
>NW_020870301.1:136687-139187 GCF_003789085.1 Penaeus vannamei
ACACACGAATAGAGAACGAAGAGAAGGAGAAGAAAACACACGAATATCCCAGAGGCCTTTTCGCTGCTTCCTCAAGGCAGACATTTAAACTCAAGAAAGTTATCAAAGGGTTATCTAACACATCCACGATAGGGTATCATGGTGTCAGTGGAAATCGGGAGACGGGCTGTGCATGAAAGAGTTATGTGTAACTATAACTATTTGTATAACTATTACATAACTATAATTAAATAGCTTGAACCACATTCAGGTTGACAAATTTAGAATAAGTATGAATGAGAATGAATCTTCATTCATTCATATTCATTCCCATTCATACTTTTTCTTTATTTATACAGCTGGCAACTCTAATGGAGATATTAGATTCTCTGTCGCATAAAGGCCTTTGAATATTAAAGTAGATATTGATTTGAGACGTAAGAGAAACTTATCTATTTTACTCTTATTCCTTATCATGTGCTTCATTCTTTACAATATATAATATATATATATATATATATATATATATATATATATATATATATAATATATATTATATATATTATATATATATATATATATATATATATATATATACATATATATGTATATATATATATTCAACTAAAAACATTAAAAGTTTAATCAAATATGGATATATTCAAAACGAAGAAAATGGGAATATTATGAGCAAACTTCCTTTTTGCTAATGCAGATGTACTCTATAAATATTAAAACCACGGAATCATTAGCAAAGAAGGGGAAAATGTGAAGGCGTGAACTGAGAAGGGAAACGAATGACAAAGGAGGAGAGAGGAGAAGAAAAAAATATATATATTTTTTTTTTCTGGTCGTAGCCTCTCTCGCTACCAGCTCTACCATCGAACATGCTTAATCCTTTTATTAACCATATGGAGTACAAAAGTAATACTCTATAAAGAAAATTCCCAAAATTGTTAATTTTCGATCGTGAATTCCCATATTCCCATAATGCAAAAACACAAGCTATTTCAAGCGAACGGTACATGGCCAATTGAAACAAACGAGCATCAGTTTCCATTCCTTCCCATGAATTCGTACCAAATGCATTTCAAACAGCAAGTCTCCTCTTTCTAATCTTATCTATTCGTTCTTTACGCGCCCCAAAAGACTCGTAATGTCCCCCTTTACTCCGTTGCTCCAGCAGTAGATATGCTGCATTTGCAATCGAGACGGATAGATGGGGAGAGAGAAAGGGAGGGGGGGAGGTTAATGAGGGGGGAAGAGAGAGAAAGAGAGAGAGAGAGAGAGAGAGAGAGAGAGAGAGAGAGAGAGACACACAGACAGACAGATAGACTGACATCAAACACAGAGATTGAGAGGGGATAAATATATAATAAAGATTATGAAATTGATAACATGAAAAAAATATATTGATAATGACAGTGATAATTTTTAAAATGACACCAGACAAGCAATAATGGTATTAATAAAGATACGGATTACAAATGTCCAGTAGAGTCGTAAAAAATACTAAATAAAACAAACATGAAACCGAGAAAAAAGGCTTATTGTTTTAAAGTAATAGTTTTTAAGAATAGTTCTATATCTGTCCACGGTTGTTTTTTTTTTTTTTTTTTTTTTTTTTTTACACATGTCACTCTCTTTACTGAAGGATATTCTTACACAATAACGGAAGAAAGAAGTTACAATTTTCTTGATATTACTGAATGAAAAGATGAAATATGAAAAGTTAAATTATCATTGTCATTGCCGTCACCCTTTCAAAATGATTATCATCATCATCATCAACATCATCTTCATAATCATAACATCATATTGATGTTATCATTATCTTATTTACTATCATTCTTATCATTATCAATATCATCATAATTGTGACTATGATCATCATTATCCTAATTATTGTTATTATTATTATTACTATTACTATAACTATTTGTGTTATTCCTATTTTCAATATTATCATCATTGTCATTTTTATCATTGTTGTTATTACCATTATCATTATCGTTACTATCATTATTATCAGTATTATCATTATTATTATCACCATTATCTTTAGCAGCATTGTCATTATTGTCATTATTATCATCGGTATTACCATCATTTTTGTTATCTATCCTATCATTATCCTATTCATAATGTTATTATTGTTGTTATGAATTTTCATTATATTTTTCATTCACTGTCCAATTTAGCACCAGGAAGAGGAGAGTCAGAAAGAGAGAAAGAGAGAGAGAGAGAGAGAGAGAGAGAGAGAGGAGAGAGAGAGAGAGAGAGAGAGAGAGAGGAGAGAGAGAGAGAGAGAGAGAGAGAGAGGAGAGAGAGAGAGGAGAGAGAAGAGAGAAGAGAGAGATAGAGAGAAAAGGAAAGAGAGAAAGAGAGATAACGAAAGAGAGAAAGAGATAGCGAAAACAAATGAGGAAAGAGCGAGACACAGAAAGATAACGAAAGAAAGAGAAAAAGAAAAGGAGTGAGCTAAAGACAAAGACATAACGAAATAGAAAGAAAGAGAAAA
>NW_020870301.1:159187-161687 GCF_003789085.1 Penaeus vannamei
TTCTATAATCTATATATATATATATATATATATATATATATATATATATATATATATATTATATATATTTTTTTTTTTTTTTTTTTTTTTTTTTTTTTTTTTTTTTTTTTGGAAAACGGCATTAAAGGCGCTACGGAAAAGCGGCCAGCCCTGCTAGCCACACCGACGTGGCGCGAGATATGAAGCATGGCGGCCGCCGATTCGCCCATTGTCGGATCATTTTTCACATTAAAAAACTTACGCCTGGTCTTTAACCCCCTCCCCTCGCGTACGATTTGTACTCTCGTGATAATAATGAAAATTATTACCCTTAGTCGACTACACTGTTAGGCCAAAAAGAAGTTTTAAAACTGAGTCATAGCCTCTATATAGCACAGTTTGAATCTCATTATAAAAAACTATCCTGCAGCATTCAATTAATTGATTAAATTAAGTGCATAATTATTCTTTCTCGACCATTTTACCGAAATGAAGATGATATTGCCTTCATGGTCCTGAAAATGAACTACGTTAATTTGAGATACCTTTAGATTTGAGCATTTTGAGCCTTGCCAACATTTACCCCCGAATTCACGACTTTTTCTCTAATCTATAGCAAAGGCTGCCCCAATAAAACATGGATAACAAACACAAACACACACACACTTTAAACATAAGATTTTTTTCTCTAATCTATAACAAAGGCACCCCTATAAGAAAGAAAAAAGAAAAACAACACAAAAAAGACTTATATCAACAGGTATGTGTGTGAGCGTAAATGATAATGTGCACCGGCGAGAGTACCCTCCACCTAATCAGCCCTTGCACTATTCCTACTTCACTTTCCCCTAATAACGTTGCAGAACACTATTGCCATATTTACTTCCACAATTACACCAATACTCAGAAAAGCCCAACATAACCTCCCAGTTCATACCTCACGCTATTCATAGCTTCTGTTCTCCGTGTTGATTTACTCTGTAACTAAAACCCCAGGCAATACGTAGGATGGACAGACTGAAATAATTCACTTTGTCACCAACGAATTACCAATGCCGCTACACCACTACATTCGTAATGCTTTTACATTACATTTTCTCTATGAATTTTAATTTCGGTTCAACCGTCTGAGTTTTTGACACAAATTCAGACAGGCATTTCGTGTTTATGTCATGGTGCTGCCCGTGTTAATTTTGCTTTTAGCTTTTTTCCATGATTTTGTCTGGAATAGCCAAACAGATTTTTTTCTTTACCATCCTCAGCTTTTCACTAAAGTCACTTTTAGAATTACATTTGGCTCTCATTAGCGAGCTGCCAGCTTCAACGTGAGGGTCAAATTGGTGTACTGCTCGTTGTAACCATGTTGAGAGAAAGGGAGAGAGAGAGGGAGAGAGGGAGAGAGAGAGAGAGAGAGAGAGAGAGAGAGAGAGAGAGAGAGAGAGAGAGAGAGAGAGAGAGAGAGAGAGAGAGAGAGAGAGAGAGAGAGACTTACGAAAGGAGAAAGAAAGACAGGCAGACAGAGACAAAACAGACAGACATGTAGATAGATAGACAGAAAGAGAGAGGGAGAAAAAAAGAAGAGGGGAGATAAAGAAAGAGCAAATAATGAGACGGAAGTGAGAAAAACAAAGAGTGAGAGAGAAAAAAATATCCTGAAAACAAAGAATAAGTGGAAAAGTATAAAAAAGTAAAATGAAAACAAATTACTGCAAGTCCAGATTCTTTAATAAAATCGAAGCTCGCTACAATATTCAAAAGTCTGGAAATAGCTGTGTCTCTGCCAGCTGACATTTCTCACTCAGCTGATCTCGTCAGACGTTGCGAGTCCGGTTCCAAAAAATATTCAGCTGATAAAAGAAAGCATTAGATATGCTTTTCTTCAACTAAGCACTCCCACCTAATCCACTCCACTCCACCCCACTCCGCATCCATGGAATTCGGGAACAGTTTCAGTTCTTGGACACTTTCTGCGAATTTCTCTTGAATGTACGAGTAGATCTGTAAGCTTACGGTTAATTGATACTTGTATAGTTATACAATGATGAAGTATTTTCCCGCCACAGCACTTCAGTTTAAAATCTATTTCAGGACGCTTAGTGACGTTTAATGATCAATTAGGGCTGCATGGGGCTCTCGGAAAAGCCATGTATTCGTAAGTGGAACACGGGAATCTGAAATACCTTTCTGTTCACCATTTCCGCCCGATTTTCTTCTTTTTTATGGCGAAAGGGGCGTGCAGGGTCAACAGTAGCTTTACACATAGATGGCTCCACAAACGCTCAGCTACCGAGGAGTCAATTAGAAGGCGTGCGTGACAAGACCCGATTTCCTTTGTCCCAGAGTTTTGGGTATTTTTTTCCATTTTTCTTTATTCTTCTTTCCTAATGCAATTAATATTTAGGCTAACATTATCACTGACTTTACAACTGTTACAATATAATCAACTAATACTAATAACAGTATAGAATTAAGAATATTTCCGAAAACCAAGGAATAACGTAAACGGGAAAAGGTAGGACTA
>NW_020870301.1:199187-204187 GCF_003789085.1 Penaeus vannamei
AGCCCAGAGTTATGAACTACACTACAAGATATGTAAAGCTCTCTGTGACTTCAATGTCCTCGCCGCAAGCACGTACCGACTGAACAGGTTCTCCTATCAAGTCCCCAAATTCCTGGACCTTGGTCTTGGTCCAGGAGACCTCTAGACCCAGGGGCTTTGCTTCATTGCTAAATGCATCGAGAGCCGCCACTAGGGTTTCCAAAGACTCAGATAGAATGGCAACGTCATCAGCAAAGTCAAGGTCTGTAACCTTGATATTGCCCAGCGTTGCCCCACAATGACTTTGAACAGTAGCTCTGCCCAGTATCCAGTCCATGCAAGTGTTGAAAAGAGTTGGTGCAAGGACACAGCCTTGCCTCACTCCTGAACTAACAGGAAGAAGCTCGACAGGCCCCCACCACACTTTACAGCACTTTCAGTACCAGTATACAGGCTTGCTATTAGTCCAATAATCCTTGTTGGTATTCCTCTCAGCCTCAGGATCTCCCAAAGTGACTCCCGATGCACCGTATCGAACGCCTTCTTGAGTCGATGTAGGCTGCAAGTAGCCCACGCCCGAACTCACGACGGCGCTCTACAATGACTCGAAGCGCGAGGATACGGTCTATTGTGGACTTACCAGGAGTGAATCCGGATTGCTCCAGTCTTTGGTGCCTCAGTAGATGGTCTCTGATACGTCTCAGAAGGATGTGGGCGAGAACCTTGCCTGGTACACTGAGCAGTGTGATACCTCGGTGATTGCTGCAGTCCCAACGGTCCCCCTTCCCCTTCCAGAGAGGGATGACCACACCCCTCAACAGGTCAGGAGGAACGGAACCGGACTGCCAGATGGCAGCCAGGACAGCATGTAACCCCCGTGCCATAGGTTCACCACCAGCCTTTAATAGTTCAGCTGGTATGCCGCAGATACCAGCTGCTTTACCACTCTTCAGCTTGGAAATCGCCCCCCTAACTTCAGTTAGGGAGGGAGGGTCCTCACTGATAGGTGGATCTGGCAGCGGGATCTCGACACTACCCGCATCCAAGTTAACTGTTGGTGGGTCAACCTGGTACAGCTGCTCAAAATACTCAGCCCAACGTCCCCGCACCGCAACAGGATCTGAAACGATTTGACCACTTACTGAGCGAACTGCTGTCACCTGTGAAGAGGGCTTGGAGTTCAGCTTTCTCAGGGCTTGGTATGCAGGACGAAGGTCATTTACTAAGAAATGGCCTTCTACCTCCTCTGCAAGACTCCTAATAAACTGTTCCTTGTCCCTTCTTAACAGGGACCGAGTTCTGCGCACATGAGAACGGTGCAATTCCCGATCCCCTGTCAGACGAGCCGCACGACATGCATCTGTGGCTTCCAGTGTCTCCCGCGAGATGGAATTCTGTACTGCTCTCGGGCGTACACCAATCGTATCTTGAGCTGCATCAAGCGTTTCACGCTTAAAGGTATCCCACAGAAGAACAGGGTCTGTCAGACTGCCAAGCACTGCGAAACGATCAGAGATTGCCTCAGCAAACCCGCGGGCACACTCCCCCCCTCAGCCTGTCCAAATGAAACACCCTAGGGTGATCATTTGACCGCTGGGGGTTTTTGAAGTGGACTCGGAGGGTAGCCACAACCAATCTATGGTCAGTACCACAGAACTCAGCACTCCTGTACACCCTGCAATTTTGAAGGATCCTCCAACGAGTGCTAACAAGTATGTGGTCGATCTCCTTGGCTGCGTTACCCGCATCACTGTACCATGTCCAGCGATGAGGGTCTGGGCGCTGGTACCAGGAGCCAGAAATCCTCAATTTCTGGGGACCTAGCAAAGTCCCGGAAAAGGAGGCTATTCGCTACCGGCATCAGCTCCTGAACCATGGGGACCGACAGACATCTCATAGCCAGCTCGATCACAGCCAGATACCGCATTGAAGTCGCCCAGAACAATGCGAATATCTCGTCGGGGACATCTGTCTGCCACAGATGTAAGTTTGGCGTAGAACATCTCTTTCACGTCAAGTTTACAAACATCGGTAGGAGCGTACACAGCAATAAGAGACATGAAGCAAAAGAAAGCTTCAATCTCAATGCCATTATACGCTCATCAACAGGAGTAACCTCTACTACCGAGGGCTGGAGTCTGCTGGAGACGGCAATGGCTACTCCCTGGAGATGGTGGCCATCGCTGCGGCCCGACCAGTAATAGGTGTAGCCACCTACACAGGTCGTGCCGCTGCAGGCCTCCTCACCTCCGAGAGAGCAGCCACCTCAACTCTCAGCCTCCCAGTTCCCTCGACAGTAGAGGCAACCGATCATCCTGACGCAAAGAACGGACGTTCAAGCCCCCACCCTGACTTCCCGCCTGAGGTTCAGCCTCTGGCAGTCGCTCCGGGTGGATGCCACCTCTGCCACCCCCCGACGTTGCCCATATAAAAGGGGTGGCGGCTGCGTGCCCCTCATCCCCTGTGGGGTTCCCGAGGGCTTTCCCCCACAAGCTTCACTCTGGGCTGGCGGCCACCAGAGCGCAGGCGAGACGGGTAGTCCCCGTTCCCAGCCTGCGCTCCAGCAGTCGCCCTCCCAGCAGGGCCCACAGTCCGCCTCACTTGCTGGGTGGGAGGGACTTTTCCCCTCCTCCCAGCCTTTCCATTATACTAAGCACTGCCGATTGGTTTTATCTGGGGGGAGGAGGACTGGCAAGGCCCACCTCCCCCGAGCCTCCCATTAACCCCAGGGGGCTAGGGGGCAGGAGTTGGTACAGGGGCCAGGGCGTGTCCACACGCCGGTGGGCCATGGCCCTGAACCTCTGGGGCCTCCTGCTGCTCCGAGATCCCCCTCAGTTTAGCCTGGAACCGCAAGGTACCCAGTTTCCATGGGTGGCCACGAGGAGGCACTGCAGGGAGTCTCGATGATGGAGAGGCTATGCACTGGCAGGGGGAGGCTTATGCAGAGCTGCTCCCTTTTTCGCACGAGGCTAGCCAGCGGTGGCAGCTGTAAGCGAGAAGGCATGCAGAAGCTCTTAACACTAACTAGACTACCACTCCATCGCTTCACACCACCCTGCGCATGAAGCACCCCCATATATATATATATATATATATACATATATATATATATATATATATATATATATATATTATATATTATATATATATATATATATATATATATATATATATATATATATATATATATATATATATATATATATATATATATGTATGTATGTATGTATATATGTAACACAAACACACACACACACATATATATATATATATATATATTATATATATATATATATATATATATATATGTGTGTGTGTGTGTGTGTGTGTGTGTGTGTGTGTGTGTGTGTGTGTGCACACATATGTATATATGTGTGTGTGTGTGTGAGAAAGAGAGAGCGTGTGATTGTGCGTGTTTTTTTTTTTGTGTGTGTGTGTATTATTATATATATATATATATATATATATATATATATATATATATATATATATATATATATATATATATATATATATATATATATATATATATATATATATATATATATATATATATATATATATTATATATTATATATATATATATGTGTGTGTGTGTGTGTGTGTGTGTGTGTGTGTGTGTGTGTGTGTGTGTGTGTGTGTGTGTGTGTGTGTGTGTGTGTGTGTGTGTGTGGTGTGTGTGTGTGTGTGTGTGTGTGTGTGTGTGTGTGTGTGTGTGTGTGTGTGTGTGTGTGTGTGTGTGTGTGTGTGTGTGTGTGTGTGTGTGTGTGTGTGTGTGTGTTGTGTGTTTGTGTATGTGTGTGTCTGTGTGTGTGTGTGTGTGTGTATGTGTGTATGTTTTGTGTGTGTGTGTGTGTGTGTATGTGTATGTGTTATCATTATCATTTATATTACTCTTATGATCTTCATTGTTATCATCATTATTGCTAAAATTATTGTTATTATCATTACACGTATTATCATCACTACCATTATATTTGCTTACATCATTGACAACTGACATCTAATATTGCCTTCATTATGGCTTCTATTATCAGTCATATTGTGTTTGTTACAAATACTCTTATTTTTACTTTTTGACTATTTTTACATCTGTGTGTTGATGTTCGTATTGATACTATAATCGCTTTCACTTTAGTTCTCATTGTCTTCAATATCTTTTGAATATGACAATTCGTGTTGAAATACTTATTAGATAAGGTATTTCTATTCTATAATTGTCGTGTAAATCCTCCAAGTATTTTCAGTCATTAAAAATACGTCATTTCCTAGCATTTATTTCTGCCATGAACTGTCCCATTATAATTTTAACTTTTATGTGATAGTGTCATGATTTTCATTTTTTTCATTGTCTGAATAATGTAAGACTTTCCCAAAGGGAATAGCACGTAGACATGAACAAATATAACGGAACAAGTCATGTACTAACAAAGAGGAAAAAAGTGTTCTGCTACCTTTTATGGAAGCTTCTATTTTCAGACAAGCAAGAGCCTTAAATATTTTTGACCTTTCATTTTTCAGCCTGTTCTCACGCCTCCTGTCTGCACTCTTTTATTATTCATCTTTTTTTGTTGTTTTTTGTTTTTTTTTGGTACGAAAAAAATATTTCAGTCTTGGTATTTCCATCTCAGATTAGCTGCTAAGTGAATCTTTCATGTGAAATGCGCCAACGCCACGCCCAAACTCTCCTTACGTCACAGGCAAAGAAAAAGAAAACAGAAAAAAGAAAAAGAAATACACCACTTCTCTGACGTCGCTATGCTCCTCCCGTCTGACGTCACAAGATCATTACGTCATCACACCAAGCTCCGCCCACTTCAGGGAGATCCAATGCTAAGCCTTTGCACACTGCTTTCCATGATGTCAGGGAAGCAAACCCGCCCACTACGCTATCGTCACGGAGCGCAGGGCAGTCCCCTCTTTTTAGAATCCCGTGACGTCATGCCTTAGATGTAGCTGTGACGTCACACTTTCATAACGTCATTATGACAGATACTCCATATGGACATAGAGGCTATCAA
>NW_020870301.1:206687-209187 GCF_003789085.1 Penaeus vannamei
TATATAATATAATCATTATATATTGTATTATATATATAATATATACTTATTATTATATATATAAAGTCCTCAAATACAACCTTCTGTAAAGTTAGAATGGGCTAACATACAACACGTCTGGTCATACCATGCTTAACGGAATCCACGACGTGCCCGCTCCCATCATGCTCTTGTCAGCGATCCTGGATCATTATACCCTCTCAGCGGACTTATTCAGACGAATATCAATCACAATCTTATTCTATCCTATCCTCAGCAGTGTCTCGTCATTACAATAATACTATAACATCTATCAGCATCGTCAAGTACCTGCTGTATATATTAGTATTACCGACATCACCTACTACTTTAGTAGTATAGCAACTACCGGTTCTAGCTTCACGAGATCTAGCTCGGTACTATTAACTATGCATAACTCATATCAATAACTAATGTACATTCAGTATTAATGGCATCTCGCTTTCCGATATACTATCCTTTACGGCTATATAGGTATATAGACGCAATATATAAGTTATATACAGCCAGTATATACCTTAATCATATGATGCTAATAATAGAGTATAGAGTTATTATATATATATAGTTTATATATATAGAATATATATATATATATAAATTAGTTAGATACACACTCATCACACACACAACACACACACACATATTATAGATAGATAGGATAGAATATAGGATATATATGCAGTGCGTAATGATTAATATAGATCAGTTTACTAATACGATAGTATAACACCGCTGCGGATAGTTAAATTGCACGCATCATACGTCTCATCATCAGCATCGGCACAAAATCAATCTAGCGGCTCTAACAGACGGGGAGATATACTCATTTAATTAAACTACGAAGATCGCATGGGTAATGAATTCACTAATTAGTCTCGCACTTAACTCTCTGCTGATACTACTTATAATATCCCTTACATAGTGACTAATCACGTAGCCGATATATTCAGTATCGTAACTCAATGATATATTATCTTTTAATATTATATAATAGCAGACTGTATATATAAATATATACATTATATATAGCACTAGATATGATTAATGAATTATATATTAAGTACTTTTATATTTCATACTTATAACACTCTACGTCACGACTATAAAGTATGCTATAGCGATGCTAATGTCAGTTATAATTGTCGTAGATACTACAGATACAGATATGAAGTGCATACTATTATATATTTATAGCTAATAATAAAGGTAGTATAGTATATATTTATATTTCTTTCAACATATCCATATATTCTATATATAAACTTATAATCTATCTAATCTATCTATCTATCACTGCTTATCTTATCTATCACATGTACATATATATTTATATATACCATGCTTTATATATTATATATATGATAGTTATAACTGACTCTTATATACAATATCTCTTAATGAACTCTATTATAATCTTAAATACGAACGTTAGCGTTGCTATGGCACCGATCTCTAACTTACTATAAGCATTATACCGTTGTTACGTTGTATTGATAATGTATAAAAATTTAAATGTTCTTCGTACCCTTGAATTGGGTGAGCAGATTAAAGAAAGTAAAAAAAAGTCAAAAAAATAAAACAAACGGCAGTAAAGGTTTTGGAAATGAGTGGAATGTCTTCAGACGATTGGTCGGCCTATTAAATCGTTCAAACCATATATCAAGGAGTTCTGTATCTTGACCGCGTGGCGATTACGCTCTGTCATCAGAAATACATAACATTAAGAATGAAAATACATAAGTGATAATTATATGCTACTCGTCACTTCTCTATATGTATGTATTCGTTTGATAATGGAAGACCGCGTAAATACCGAACCTCGGATTGCAAATTACGACTTTGTCGCGATTTGTTTGAATGATATCCAATCGAAGACTCTCCTCGCTTCACTTAATCTGTTCCGTATTTTTATTCTTCAAAACCTTTTCTAGCTTTACCATTTAGTCTTTTTTGTTTCAAAACCAGTTTAGTATATACCCATTCTGTTTTATCTTTTTTTTCGCACATAATATGTGTATCCTTAGGGTCTTATCTTTATAAACTTATATGTGTTATCATAGATAATATATATATATATAATATGTATAGTATTTAGTTATAGTATACGTAAGATGTTTTGTTAATATATTTATATAATATATATATTCAACGCTTACATTATTAGGGTATATTTATCTATAATATTATATGTTATATTATATATATAGTTATTACTATTTATAGTTATTATAATATATTTATTACATTATATTTTCAATATATATATATATATATATATATATTATGTATATTATTATATATTATATATATAATAATATATAATAGTGTTTATTGTTATATCATAAATTTATATATTGTACATATTATACATATATAATATATTATATATATATAATTATAATATAATAAATTATATTTTATATATACTATATAAACATTATTATAAATATATATTATTAACCTTATTTAATTATATTAA
>NW_020870301.1:221687-226687 GCF_003789085.1 Penaeus vannamei
GGAAGAGAGTACAGGAAGACTGGAGACCGAACTATAGTGTCATGGAGTGGGTGGCAGGAGCAATGGGTAATCGTAAAAGGAATACTATATTGTAGAAAATATCGTTTCTGACAGTTATGAGTGTGAAACTGGAAATCAAAGGGGTGGTGCTGAGTGTTATGAAGGTGTATGAGGACGTAAGATTGAAAAGTACGATTTCTGTAATACGCAATGGGAGGAGAGTACCTAATGAAGAGATACAAAGGATCGAATGCTCCGGGGGAAAGAGAGTGAGAGAAAGATTAGAAAGGGGAAGCGAGGTGATACGTAGGAACAGTGAGCATGAGGAGAGAATTTGCGGGAAAAAAAGGATGAAAATGGTTATGATGAATACATGTTTTAGTGAGACCAGCCAGCTATAATTCATAGCTTAGAGTCGGTGGCGCTGTTAAAAAAAAAAAAAATAGAGTCGGAGCTGGAGGCAAAACTAAAAAAAACTACCGCAGTTTTGATTGAGATTCCTCTTAGATTCACAAGATTAGGAATAAGTGTACAAGAGGAACATCGTAGGTAGGGCAGATTGGAGACAACGAGAGGGAGGGAAGACTGAGATGACTGAAGAGAGACCGAGATGACTGAGGAGAGACCGACATGGCTGCGGATAGACTGAGAATGAGGCGAGATTGAAATGCTTAGGCACAGGATCAGATTGATCCTTGCGGGGGTAAATAAGGAGAATAATGCAGAAGATGGAGCTCGTCACGCAGGAGGAGAAAGGGGGCAAGCCGAGTGCGGCGAGGAGGAGGACATGCAGGCGGTGAGGGAGGACATGCAGGCGGGAGAGGACATGCAGTGAGGGGGAGACATGCAGGCGGTGAGGGAGGACATGCAGGCAGGAGGACATGCAGGCGGTGAGGAGGCATGCAGGCGGTGAGGGAGGACATGCAGGGCGGTGAGGAGGACAAGAGGACATGCAGGCGGTGAGGGAGGACATGACATGCAGGCGGTGAGGGAGGACATGCAGGCGGTGAGGCGCAGGCGGTGAGGAGGACATGCAGGCGGTGAGGGAGACATGCAGGCAGGCATGCAGGCGTGAGGGAGGACATGCAGGCGGTGAGGGAGGACATGCAGGCGGTGAGGGAGGACATGCAGGCGGTGAGGGAGGACATGCAGGCAGGGAGGGAAGGAGCAGGCGGTGAGGGAGGACATGCAGGCGGTGAGGGAGGACATGCAGGCGGTGAGGGAGCATGCAGGCGTGAGGCAGACATGCAGGCGGTGAGGGAGGACATGCAGGCGGTGAGGAGGAGGACATTGAGGAGGACATGCAGGCGTGAGGGAGACATGCAGGCGGTGAGGGAGGACATGCAGGCGGTGAGGGTGAGGGAGGACATGCAGGCGGTGAGGGAGGACATGCAGTGTGAGGGAGGGACATGCAGGCGTGAGGGAGACAATGCAGGCGGTGAGGAGGACATAGCAGGCGGTGGGGAGGACATGCAGGCGGTGAGGGAGGACATGCAGGCGGTGAGGGAGACATGCAGGCGGTGGGAGGCAGGCGGTGAGGGATGAGGGAGGACATGCAGGCGGTGAGGGAGGAGGACATGCAGGCGGTGAGGGAGGACATGCAGGCGGTGAGGAGAGGACATGCAGGCGGTGAGGGGGAGGACATGCAGGCGGTGAGGGAGGACATGCAGGCGGTGAGGGAGGACAGTGCATGGCGGTGAGGGAGGAACATGCAGGCGGTGAGGGAGAGGACATGCAGGTGAGGGGACATGCAGGCGGTGAGGGAGGACATGCAGGCGGTGAGGGAGGACATGCAGGCGTGAGAGGGAGGAGGACATGCAGGCGGTGAGGGAGGAGGACATACAGGCGGTGAGGAGGACATGCAGGCGGTGGCAGGCGGTGAGGGAGGACATGCAGGCGGTGAGGGAGGCATGCAGGCGGTGAGAGGGCAGCGGTGAGGGAGGACATGCAGGCAGGTGAGGGAGGACATGCAGGCGGTGAGGGAGGACATGCAGGCGGTGAGGAGGACATACAGGCGGTGAGGAGGACATGCAGGCGGTGAGGGAGGACAGGCAGGTGAGGAGGAGGACATGCAGGCGGTGGGAGGACATGGCGGTGAGGAGAGACATGCAGGCGGTGAGGGGAGGACATGCAGGCGGTGAGGGAGGACATACAGGCGTGAGGGAGGACATGCAGGCGGTGGGAGGGACATGCAGGCGGTGAGGGAGGACATGCAGCCGGTGAGGGAGGACATGCAGGCGGTGAGGGGAATGCAGGCGTGAGAGACATGCAGGCGGTGAGGAGGACATGCAGTGAGGAGGCAGGCGGTGAGGGAGGACATGCAGGCGGTGAGGGAGGACATGCAGGCGGAGGAGGACATCAGGCGGTGAGGGAGACATGCAGGCGGTGAGGGAGGACATGCAGGCAGGAGGGGCGGTGTGCAGGCGGTGAGGGAGGACATGCAGGCGGTGGGGAGGACATGCAGGCGGTGAGGGAGGACATGCAGGCGGTGAGGGAGGAACTGCAGGCGGTGAGGGAGGACATGCAGGCGGTGAGGAGGACATGCAGGCGTGAGGGAGGACATGCAGGCGGTGAGGGAGGACATGAGGCGTGAGGGAGGACATGCAGGCGGTGAGAGGGAGGACATGCAGGCGGTGAGGGAGGACATGCAGGCGGTGGAGGACATGCAGGCGGTGAGGGAGGACATGCAGGCGGTGGGGAGGAGGGCGGTGAGGAGGACATGCAGGCGGTGAGGGAGGCAGGCGGTGAGGGAGGACAGCAGGCGGTTGAGGGAGGACATGCAGGCGGTGAGGGAGGACATGCAGGCGGTGAGGGAGGACATGCAGGCGGTGAGGGAGGACATACAGGCGGTGAGGGAGGACATGCAGGGGGTGAGGGAGGACATGCAGGCGGTGAGGGAGGACATGCAGGCGGTGAGGGAGGACATGCAGGCGGTGAGGAGGACATGCAGGCGGTGAGGGAGGACATGCAGGCGGTGAGGGAGGACATGCAGGCGGTGAGGGAGACATGCAGGCGGTGAGGGGCGTGAGGAAGGACATGCAGGCGGTGAGGGAGGACATGCAGCGGTGAGGAAGGACATGCAGGCGGTGAGGGAGGACAATGCAGGCAGGTGAGGGAGGACATGCAGGCGGTGAGGGAGGACAATGCATGCGGTGAGGGAGGACATGCAGGCGGTGAGGAGGACATGCAGGCGGTGAGGGAGGACATGCAGGCAGTGAGGGAAGGACATGCAGGCGGTGAGGGAGGACATGCAGGCGGTGGGGAGGACATGCAGGCGTGAGGGAGGACATGCAGGCGGTGAGGGGACATGGAGGGAGGACATGCAGGCGGTGAGGAGGACATGCATGAGGAGGCGGTGAGTGCAGGCGGTGAGGGAGGACATGCAGGCGGTGAGGGACATGCAGGCGGTGAGGGAGGACATGCAGGCATGAGGAGGACATTGCAGGCGGTGAGGAAGGACATGCAGACATGAGGACATGCAGGCGGTGAGGGAGGACATGCAGGCGGTGAGGGAGGACATGCAGGCAGGTGAGGGAGGAGCATGCAGGCGGTGAGGGAGGACATGCAGGCGTGAGGGAGGACATGCAGGCGGTGAGGGAGGACATGCAGGCGGTGAGAGGACATGCAGGCGGTGAGGGAGGACATGCAAGGCGGTGAGGGAGGACTGCAGGCGGTGCAGGCAGGAGGACATGCAGGCGGTGAGGGAGGACATGCAGGCGGTGAGGGAGGACATGCATGGCGGTGAGGGAGGACATGCAGGCGGTGAGGGTGCAGGCGGTGAGGGAGGACATGCAGGCGGTGAGGGAGGACATGCAGGCGGTGAGGGAGTGCAGGTGAGGGAGGACATGCAGGCAGGTGAGGGAGGACATGCAGGCAGGTGAGGGAGGACATGCAGGCGGTGTGCAGGCGAGTGGGGAGGACATGCAGGCGTGAGGGAGGGATGCAGGCGGTGAGGGAGACATGGCAGGCAGTTGAGGGAGGACATGCAGGCGGTGAGGGAGGACATGCAGGCGGTGAGGAGGACATGCAGGCGGTGAGGGAGGAACATGCAGGCGGTGAGGGAGGACATGCAGGCGGTGAGGGAGGACATGCAGGCGGGAGGGAGGACATGCAGGCGGTGAGGGGACATGCAGGCGGTGAGGGAGGAGCAGGCGGTGGGAGGACATGCAGGCGGTGAGGAGACATGCAGGCGGTGAGGGAGGACATGCAGGCGGTGAGGGAGGAATGCAGGCGGTGAGGGAGGACATGCAGGCGGTGATGCAGGCGGTGAGGGAGGACATGCAGGCGGTGAGGGAGGACATGCAGGCGGTGAGGGAGGACATGCAGGCGGGTGAGGGAGGACATGCAGGCGGTGAGGGAGGACATGCAGGGTGAGGGAGGGAAGGACATGCAGCGGTGAGGGAGGACATGCAGGCGGTGGTGAGGGAGGACATGCAGGCGGTGAGGGAGGACATGCAGGCGGTGAGGGAGGACATGCAGGCGGTGAGGGAGGACATGCAGGCGGTGAGGGAGGACATGCAGGCGGTGAGGGAGGACAATGCAGGCGGTGAGGGAGGACATGCAGGCGTGAGGGAGGACAGCAGGCGGTGAGGGAGGACATGCAGGCGGTGCAGGCGGTGAGGAGGACATGCACATGCAGGCGGTGAGGGACATGCAGGCGTCAGGCGGTGAGGAGGACATGCAGGCGTGGGGAGGACATGAGGCGAGGACAATGCAGGCGGTGAGGGAGGAAATGCAGGCGGTGAGGAGGACATGCAGGCGAGTGAGGGAGGACATGCAAGGCGGTTGCAGGCGGTGAGGAGGACATGCAGGCGGTGAGGGCAGGAGGGAGACATGCAGGCGTGGAGGACATGCAGGACATGCAGGCATGCAGTGAGGGAGGACATGCAGAGTGAGGGGGACATGCAAGGCGGTGAGGTGAGGAGGACATGCAGGCGGTAGGGAGGACATGCAGGCGGTGAGGGAGGACATGCAGCGTGAGGGAGGACATGCAGGCGGTG
>NW_020870301.1:241687-244187 GCF_003789085.1 Penaeus vannamei
TTCCTGTTCCCCTGCCACTTTCCTCCACCCTCCCCCTCCCCCTTCCTCTTCTGATTCCATTCCCTCCTACAACCTCCTCCTTCGCCCCTTCTACCCCTCCCCTTTCCTCTCCCATCGTGTTTCCCTCCCCCTTCCCCTCTCCACCCCTCCCCTCATCTCCACCCATCCCTCCCCTCTCCTCCATCCCCCCACCCACCTCCCTCCTCCCACCCTCCTTTCCCCCATCTCACCCCTGCCCCCTCGCCCGCAATTCCATTTGGAGAGGCGGCCGCCCACAAACGCCCATCTCACAAATCGATTTATCCGAGCAAAACGCGGGACATTAGCAGAACACAAGTGGATTAGCCAGGACGAGAATGAACATTTAATCAGATTCTTAATGTTGCCGCGAGATTTGATTTTTACGTCGCTTTTGTCGTTGATTCTTCTCCTGTTGTTGGCATTTTCAGTGTGCGTGTGTGTAATGTTTATACATATATATATACATATACATATATAGATAGATAGATAGGTAGATAAATAATTACATATACATATATATACATATATATACACATATTTAATTATATGAATACATATATTTACATATATCTAATTATATAAATACATATATTTATATATATATATATATATATGTGTGTGTGTGTGTGTGTGTGTGTGTGTGTGTGTGTGTGTGTGTGTGTGTGTGTGTGTGTGTGTGTGTGTGTACATATGCTTATATGAATACATAATTACATATACATATATATGTATATATATAAACATATATATATATATATAATTGTGGTAGTTGGACTTCCAGACGGGAAGCGGACCATAAACAGAAATTTCAAAACTAGCGTCGTCACCAGGATCATCATTGGGAAGGAACTTAACAAAAATGTCGTACTTCATATTCTTCTTTAATATACATTGCTAAACGTTTCGGGCGTATTTCCACCCATTTTCAATGGCGAACTGTAAATAAACAATATATAAGATTTAACAATTACAATCAAATATCAAAATATATACAGATACATTAGATGTAAATATGGAATTCCTAAGCATTAATGACTAGTGCTTGAGTAAACCAAAGTTTAACCTATGTTAGGTAAGAACAATCAAATAGGCACAAGGATGAAAATACAATAAGCATCATAATTTGTACAATATCCCTAGGACACATTCAGTAACACAAAATGACTAGTATGAAACTTATCAAATTGAAAATCAAATTGAGTTATATTCAAGAAAGTTACAATTTTATCAACATTTGAGGAAATGCAATTAAGTCAAAATATCAATGACACAGTATGTGACAATTTAAGCTACAGAATCATATACATGGAGACATAATAATGGCAGATTCAAAAAGAACATGAGGCAGAAAACCGAACAATGAACTCCGAGGTAAGCGGGAAAGCCGGCATACTATTTTGGGCTATAAAATCTTAATCCAAAACTTTTCTTGGGTTAATCTTTACAATTTATAAGAACCAAAGTTAAAAGAATCTATTGACAAGGTTTTGACCATGATTACTAACCAAAAATATGTAAAATATCCATGGAAATACGAGCTGCGCAGCAGGTGACGCGTACTGTAAGCCACCAAGGGAGCTATAAGAGGGAACGGTTGTCTACCAAATTGGAAACTATCAAGAGAAAGGAAACCAACATATAAATATGGGAGACTAAAGAGAATGTAAATCCTCAAAAAAAAAAAAAAAAAAAAAAAAAAAAAAAAAAAAAAAAAATTATTTAAGAAGTTCAATGTCAATTGATGAATATTCACTTAAATTTGTTTTTTCTTTCCAAATCCATAGACTTTCCAAAATAATTAAATCAAAATCAAAAGGGGAGGAGTCTAGGATTTCAAAATTTTCTGAAGAGAAAGAATGGTTTTTTGCTTCAGAATGGCTTCTAATTGAAGATTTATTAGGTCTAGTTAACTTGTAGTTTGTATTCCTAAATGAGAAACCTTTATGTTCTTCAATCCTCATGAAGAGATTACGGGAAGTCTTCCTAATGTAAGTAGCATCGCAGCTACTGCATGAGAATTTGTATACTATTGAAGAGCGTAAAGGTTTCGGGACCTTGTCCTTAAATTTAAACAAATAACTTAAGGAGAGGGAGGTTGTATATACTACTTTAAGAGTGACAGTTGAATAATGAGCTTTAATTAGATTTGATAATTTTCTTTCTAGACTGTGACTAATAGTTCCAAGGTAAGGTAGTTTCACATAAATTGCATCCTTAGGGGCAGTTAATGTAGGTTCGACTGGGACCAAAAGTCCATTGAGAGTTGTCCTTATGTTCTTTTCATTAAAATGAATTGGGAACATATCCAATCTTAAAATATTTATGATAAAGTCAACTTCCTTAATGAAGATAGAATAATCGTTGGAAATTTTGAATGCTCTGAAGATCAGAGTAGAAATTAAAATCCCTTCATATTTGATAGGAATATAAGAATTAAATTTAGTTGTGAGACCCGTGTAGGTTGGTTTTCTATAGACTG
>NW_020870301.1:249187-254187 GCF_003789085.1 Penaeus vannamei
ATAAATAGATAGATAGATAGATGTGTGTGTGTGTGTGTGTGTGTGTGTGTGTGTGTGTGTGTGTGTGTGTGTGTGTGTGTGTGTGTGTGGTGTGTGTGTGTGTGTGTGTGTGTGTGTGTGTGTGTGTGTGTGTGCATAAGTACACAGTATAAACGTGTTTGTATATGTGCGTATGTGTCCGCGTGTGGATGTGTGTCCGTATGTGTGTGTGTGTGTGTGTGTGTGTTTGTGTGTGTTCGTTATTATTATAAACATTTTACCATAGATGTAGTCTTCACCCAAATATAATTGTAAATAAATGAATAGATGGGTGTATATATGTGTGTGTGTCTTTGCGTGTTTACGCATGATGCAAAGATGAATCCATCAATATAAATCCATTTCAAATTACATAATCACCCTCTGTGCTCTATTCCCACCGTAAAAATAAATCTATGACAAGACCGAGTAGAGATACTGAAGTAACACAAACAACGAGGATCCGAGAGGAAATTTGCCTTCAACCCATTCGAATCTGTACCTTACACTCAGCTAACACTCGTCTACGCACAGTACCGGAATGCACGCTGGTAGTACTCTAGTCTCCACTGACCAGTGTTTGCGCAACCCCGTAGCTCTGCTCTTGAATCTCTTCGAAAGTTTATGTTTTCGATTACCAGAATTTAGATCTGTAGATAGTAGATTGCAGGATGTAGATCGTTGTTGACGTTATCTCCGGCTGCTAAGAAGGAAGGCCAGATCGTTCTCTAGGGCTTATGAACGGTGGATATGGACAATAACTGCGCTATTGGAGGTATTATTATGAAGCTTATCCTTATGTCACCCCTTTCGTAGTTATTCTTGGTTCTTTATGGTTGTAGTTGAAGTACGAGATGTTCTGTTGCAGCTTCGTTGTATCATGCTGATATTATCATTGCTATAGATGATAGGAAAGTATACATTGAAACAGTAAACAAGCCAGAAATTATTTTCAATTTTTCCCAAAGCTTATCTAAGTCCGTCACCCCTGCTGTGGCGTTTTCTTTGTACATACTTACAAGGTTTACGTCCTATCTTCTAAACTAGTGTTGTCCAAACTGGGGTCCGCGTAGCTCCGGGGGCCCGCAACATAGATCATAAGGGAACGTGAACAAACAAGGAATATACACACACACGCACACACAAACAGATACATCATATGGTCTATGAATCGTCTTTCATGTTCGTGTTTTAATTCGATTTTTTTACCAACAATCCTACAATGCAGTCGTTTCATAATTAGTATAAAATTTGCATTATCCTAATAAACAGTTTGTTTAGCCATGGTGGACGGTGGTTGGGGGGGAGGGGGGTACGTAATAGCACAAGAAGGTAATAAAAGGTACACTAAGCGAAATATTTTGGACAACACTGTTCTAAATAGATTGTGTTCTTTTGAATTATACATTCAGTTTCATATATTCGCTAAGCATTGTGTTGTAAGTGATTTTGTGTCGTGTCTTCCGTTCGTTTTGCTATATTAAGAAAAAAAGAAAGAAAAAAACATATGTACTATAAACTGTAAGAAAATGAAAGACACGAAAGTAATAAGAAAGAGAGAAGGAAATGTATAGACGTCCATGTATATTCAAGAAATAGTGATAAGGATACCAGTGATGATGACGATAATGATACAAAAATTATGAATTTCGTATTTTGAAAAAGGAGACGCAGAAATAACTAAATATTGTCCAAATCTGTTCCTTGGTGTTGCGATGGAGAATCAGGAGAGAGATGAGATAAAGATGATGATGTAAAAGGAGGGAAAATGCGATGAAAGAAAGAGATAAAGGTAGATGTGAAGGAAAAGAAGATGAAAGAAGTAGATGAAAAGGGAATGCGAAGAGAAAGGACATGAAAGGAGGAAATGAAGGAAATAATGAGGCGGAAGAAGCGGTAAAGAGAGATGAAAAGAGATGAAAGGAGGGAAGAGGACAAAGACCAAAGATCAAAGTGAAATAAAAGACAAAAATTCAAGAGAAGCTTCACTAATCCCGGAAGGAAGATCAGTAGAATTCATGGTGATAGAAAATAAGATAAAAAAAAACATGATAATGATAATACGAGTAATGATATGAACAACAAAACTAGCAAAGTTTATTATTAAAAATCTTATTACGTGATGATTATTCTCAAAATCATTAATAGTATCATCATCATTATCATTATCATTACAATTCTTGTCATCATTTCTGCTATTGTCATCATTATTATCATTATCATTATCATTATAACATCATCGATATCATTATCTTTTTTATTGCCATTATTATCATGGCTTTTACTCTCCTTATCATTATGATTATTATCATTATCATTATTATTGTTATCATTATCTTTATAATCATTATTGTTATCATTATCTTTATAATTATTATTGTTATTAATAATAGTAATTATAATTAATAATAATTATTATTATTACTACTGTTATTATTATAATTATTATTGTCATTTTTTTATTTTCTTTACAAACACTATTATTGTTATTATTGCTAGTGGTAGTAGTAGTATCATCATCATTATTATTATTATCAGGAAGTACATAGCAAGAAGAAAGGAGAACGATATGAAATGAGAACAGAAGACAGAGAGAATTAAAAGAAAAATAAAAAATGAAAAAAATAAAACGAAAAAGAACAAAACCAACAAGAACCACAACAACCAAGAACGAGAAAGAGATAAGGGAGAAAGAAGAAGACGAAGATGAGAAGAAGGCGAGGGAGAAGAGGAAGAGCAGCCAAGAGTGAGGGAATCCGGGTCCCTCTGCAAAGCCAGCCAAAGCGAGGCAACCTTCGCTCCGCTTACCCCTTTCACCTTCCGCGGGACTTAACCAAATTGAAACGGAGGGCTTAGGGCAACGGGGGGGAAGGGGAGGGGAGAAGGTGAGGGAGGGGGAGGGGAGAGGGGGAGGGGAGGGGGGGAGGGGAGAGGGGAAAGGGAGAAGGGAGGGTGAGGGGAAGGGGAAGGGGAGAGGGATGGGGAGGGTGAGGAGGAGGGAAGGGAGAGGGAGAGGGGGAGGGGAGGGGAGAAGGGAGTGGAAGGGGAAGGGAAGGGGAGAGGGGATGGGGAGGGTGAGGAGGAGGGAGGGAGAGGGGAGGGAGGGGAAGGGAGAGGGAGAGGGAGGGGGAAAGGGAGAAGGGAGGGGAAGGGGAAGGGGAGAGGGGATGGGGAGGGTGAGGAGGAGGGAAGGGGAAAGGGGAGAGGGTGAGGGGAGGGAAGGGTAAGGAGGAGGAGGAAGGAAGGGGAAGGGGAGAAGGGAGGGTGAGGAGGAGGGAAGGGGATAGGGGATGGGGAGGCTAAGGAGGAGGGAAGAGGAAAGGGGATGGGGAGGGTGAGGAGGAGGGAAGGGAAGAGGGGAGGGTGAGGAGGAGGGAAGGGGAAAGGGGAGGGTGAGGAGGAGGGAAGGGAGAGGGAGGGTGAGGAGGGAGGGGAGGGGAAGGGGAGAGGTGATGGGTGGGTGAGGAGGAGGGAAGGGGAAAGAGAGAAGGGAGGGTGTGGAGGTAGGAAGGGGAAAGGGGAGAGGGTGAGGAGAAGGGAAGGGGAGGGGAGAGGGAGGGGGGGAGGAGGGAAGGGGAGAGGGAGGGTGAGGGAGAGGGGAGAAGGGAGGGAGAGGAGGAGGGAAAGGGAGGGGATGGGGAGGAGGGAAGAGGAGGGAAGAGGAAAAGGAGAAAGGAGGAGGAGGAAGGAAGGGAAGGGGGGAAGGGAGGGTGAGGAGGAGGGGATGGGGAGGAGGACGGAAGGGAAGGGGAGGGCAGAGGGTGAAGAGGAGGGGAGAGGGGAGGGCGATGAGGAAGGAAGGGGAGGGGAGAGGGTGAGGAGGAGGGAAGGGAAGGGAAGAGGAGGAGGAGAGGGGATGGGGAAGGTGAGGAGGAAGGAAGGGGAGGGGAACGGGGAAGTAGAGAGGGGATGAAGAGGAAGGAAGTGGTAAGGGGAAGGGGAGAGGGGTGTATGAGGAGGACGGAATGGGTGAGGGGGAGATGGAGGAGAGGAGAAGGGAACGGGAGGGGGAGAGGAAAGGGAGAGAGGAGGGAAGGGAGGGACGGTGAAAGGGGAGGCTGGAGGAGAGGGGGAAAGAAGAAATAGAGGAGAAATGAAGAATATGAAAGATGGGGAGGGGGAAGAAAGGGAAGATAAGAGGTACATAGAGGGAGAGAGGAAGAGGAGAGAATAGAAAGGGAAAGGAGAGATGGAGATCATGTGAAGACAGGGTAAAGGGAGGGAATTATAGAGAGGAATAGGGAGAAATTACAGATGAGAGAAAGGGAGGAGAGGATACAGAAGGAAAAGGTGTGAGACGAGAAAGAGAGGAGAGGGTATAGAGATAAGGAGAGAGGATGGATTGCAGTAAACGGAGGGGATGGCAAAGGCGGAGAAAGGATGGGGTGAAGAAAGGAGAGCATAGGGAACGAGAGAAGGTTGGTGAAAGAGAAGAGAGAAGGAAAGGGAAAGGCGAAGAAGAGAGAGATGAGATGAGAAAGGTGAGAAAAGAAGAATTTGGGAGAAAAGAGAGGACAGGACAAAAGGTAGGGAGGAGAGGAGAGGGAAAACAAGGAGAATAAGAAGGAGGGGTATAGGGATGTGAAGAAAAGGAAGGTGCAAAGGATAGGGAGGAAGGAGAAAGAGAAGAAGTACTAGAGAAAGATAGTAGAAATGAGAGAGGATGTAGAAAGAGGGGAAGGAGACATCGAGTAGAACGAAGATGAGAGAAGAAGGAATATCAAAGGGAGAAGGAGAGAAGAACAGAAAGAGTACAAGAGAATGAGGAAGAGGCGAGGAAGAAATAAAATGTATGAAGAGAGAGAAAGAAGGAGAGGGAATGAAGTGACCAAAACAAAATTTGGAAAGGGAGAGAGGGAGAGATAAAAACAATATTGCGGAAGGAGATAATGCAAATAATCGCAATTTTAATGACAACAGCAACAAAAACGATGATGATAATGGAAATGATAATGATAATAATAAAAATTAATAATAATAAT
>NW_020870301.1:274187-276687 GCF_003789085.1 Penaeus vannamei
GTGATGGTTCTGCCCTCTGCTGTTGATGTGAAGACCCTGGATTTCTGGCGTGTGGGAATGGGTTTAAAATCTAAAGGGTGGAAGTGAGGCGTGTCTTGTCTTTTTATTGGGGAAAAAATCTGTGATACATTGAAACATTTCTGTGCAATGTTGTTCTTCGCACATAATTACAACGTCTTGTGTAGGGTAGCATATGGAGTAAATTATGCACACATACCTGTAAAAAAAATCCAAAATATAATACAAATATTTAATACTCGTGTACCTACATATATTATACAGACGGCAGTTTTGATGATATTACCTAAAGATTCGCTGTCCAGTATAGAATTTACTTGGATAAATGAACCTTGCAATTTGCATTCAGACACTGCATAGGTAAAGGATTTTTCTGACAACTGCAGTTTAATCTTCAAATAATAATTAGGAAGCACAAGTACGCCTGCTGAGAAGGAAAACATGTTACTTTATGAAATATATTTTTTCATGATAATGTTATATTTTTAAGTGTAAAATGGTAAACAAAATTGCTATAACAACTGTAAAACCTGTCTGTTTTACAACACTCACCAACTGATATCCCTTATCAGTAGGCCTACTGAAAAGGGAAACGTGTTTATTTAAGAAATATTCTTTTTTTCCTTAATGAGAAGGTAATATTTGTAGTAGTAAATTGGGTAACAAAACTGCTCAAACAACTCTAAAACCTAAAAGCAATTTATATACATTGCACAGTTTCCTCAGATAGCTCTTTACAGCGTTGAATCATGTTGGACAATGTAAACGTGTCTTATTCAGGATGCTGTTCACGAGGTCCATAGGAGAGTATACTTGTAAACTTTGAAAATTTAGTATGAAACCTCTAAGACAATCGGTGTTATTGCCGAAAATATCTCTAAATGGCAACTCAATTGATGGCTCCTGTGAAGTTCATGACGGACTCGTGACGTAACTGTACATGATTGGTGGGATTAACTCGTCCCTTCTGCGCATGTGCAGGATTTAAAAATAAACTCAGAAGTAAAGCTTGGTCCAGAGGTGCATTAAAAGTTGATCCTGGACGCTGCCAACGCGCATGCGCACTAGAGATCTGGATTAAACTTTAATACTGGATTAACTTTTATGGCACACACAGAAGACGTCCTATAATCCAGAAACTAAGGCCCATTAAAACAATGGATGCACTTTCACTTACCACTCCCTGAAAACATGTCATATCCTTGGCAGGCAAGGTTGTGCTCACAGTCTTTTGGAACTTGCATGGAATAGTGATGATGGATTTCCTGACAAAAGGTATTACAATCACAGGAGCTTGCTACTTTACCGTTGCAGATTTTACGGGAGGCTATCAAAGCCATGAAGGACAGAATGTTGATCAAAGTTGTCTTCCTCCAACAAGGCAATGTCTCTGTTCACAACTTTCACATTGCTCAGATGGACTCTGACTTTCACGTCAGATGGAGCAAGATGGACGTCTTTCCGTCCATAAAGTTATTGTTGAAGATCAAATGTTTCCAAGATGAGGTCTTCAAATGCAACCTGCCGACCACTATAAGTGAGGTGTTCACAGCTGCATGAAAAGATGAGAGAAGTGTGCCACTTACTCATGGTGGAACCCATGTCGGGAAAGACTAATAACTGCACGACGTTCCTTTCCTGTACGTCCATGAGAAGTGGATCAGGGAAAATCTTTAAATGATCCTCCCCCCCCTACACACAACCGCGCGAAGACGCGCCCACGCCCACTTACACACACACATATATTCATATATATATATATATATATATATATATATATATATATATATATATATATACATATACATATACATATACATATACATATACATATACATATACATATACATATACATATACATATACATATATAGATAGATAGATAGATAGATATACAGAGAAAAAGAGAGATAAACATGAAGACAGACAGAGACAGTTTAAAAGATAGTCAGGGCTTGTTTGGTTGACAAATAATTCCTTACAGATGAAGAGGAGTACTAAGTAGATCTGATCAAATAGATGAATAGGCTGATAGATAAATAGATAATCAGATCTATAGCTTCACCCCTGTCCACAACCCAAATAGACGGAGAAATCGAAGGAGAAGGAAAATAAAGGAAAGAGAAAAGAAAAGAGTATAAAAACAAAAAACGAATAATCACCCGAAACAAAGAGGAAGATAATCCGATGAATAAATGAAAAAAAAGAAAAGATAAACAAATGGATAGAAAGAAAATGAAAATAACAACTAGGATCACCACCATAGAAAGGGTGGATTCAGGGGAGAAGGAGCGTGGAGTGTGTGTGTGTGTGTGTAGGAAGAGAGGGGGAGGGGGGGGGGTCGAGTACCTCATATAGGGAGTCGCTTCATTCATAAAACATCGATCTCGGTTTCTTCTTTGTCTTCCTGTGGCATCGTGGTCTTCATATGCTCTTATGAGGGGAGTTCAGGTAGTGGTGTGCTGACCTTTTCTTTGTTTGT
>NW_020870301.1:294187-296687 GCF_003789085.1 Penaeus vannamei
GAGAGAAAGAGAGAGAGAGGGAAGAAGAGAGAGAATGAGAGAGAGAGAGAAGAGAGAGAATGAGAGAGAGAGGGAAGAAGAGAGAGAATGAGAGAGAGAGGGAAGAAGAGAGAGAGGAAAGAAGAGAATAATAGAGAGGGAAGAAAGAGAGTAAACAGATAGAGAAGAGAGAGACAGAAGAGAAGAAGGGAGAGCGAAAACACGTGCGCACCGAACCGTGCGCACCCCGAGCCCTTCCCTTTGGAGACCAGGAACCAGGCCGCACCTCCATCCCTCACGCACTTGGAGAAACAGCTGATGCATGTGCGGTGAATCAGCTGTGATTATGCGGTCTTTATTTTCTTTTTCCTTCAAGGGGACTGGAAGCATGTCTCCTGTTCTTTGCTCCTGATTATTTTGATTATTCCCTCTGGATCTTCTCTTACCTTGCCTGAGAGATAATGATAGAAATAAAGATAACAATATGGGTGTGATTGCTTCCAGTGGTGATGAGGGTGAAGCTAATGATCACAATGGTAATGAGAGATAATGATAGAAATAAAGATAACAATATGGGTGTTATTATCATAATCATTCTCATTATTATAATCATCATTATTGTCTAGAAAGAGAATATTATCATCATTTTTCTATCATTATCATTACCATTACTATGATATATTATCATTATTACAATTGTTAATAATTAATAATTTGTATCATTATCATCGTTATTATTATTATCATCCTCATTCTTATCATTATTATCATAATCATTAACATCGTAATCATCATCCTCACTATCAGCATAATCATCACCATCATTGTTTAAAACATTACAATCATTATCATCCTTTTTTTATCATTATCAATACTATTACTGTCACCATTATTGCCATTTTTACCATTATCATTTTCACTTTTTCTATATTCTTATCATCATTATTATCAATGTAATTATAATAATTATTTTTCCATTGTTATCATTATTATCGTTATCACTATTATGAGTGTTGCCATTATCATCATCACTGTGATAATAATGAAAATAATAATGATAATAATAATAATAATGATAATAACAACGATGATGATAAAAATGATGATGATGATGATAATAATGATAATAATAATGATAAATATAATAATAAAAATAATAATGATAATAATAATAATGATAATAATAATAATAATAATAATAATAATAATAATAATAAATAATAATAATAATAATAATAATAATAACAACAACAATAATAATAATAACAAGGACAATAAGAAGATGAAGAAAAAGAACAATATTGATAATAAATTATAGGAATAATGATAATCATAATAATAATGATAACAACGAAAATAACAATGATATTGATAATCAAATTATTAATGATAATAATAACAATAATAGTAACAGTAGCATTTATAATAGCTATAATGATTATAATAATAACATTAGTAATAACACCACATTTTCAGTCATTAGTGTTACTCAATTATTGTAATCATTATTATTACCATTATTTTTATTATGATTATTATTATTATCATCATCAATAATAATAGCGTTATTTTCATCTTTATCATCATCATCCTATCAGTATTACTATCATCATCATTATCATTATTAATGTTATTATTTTATAACATTTTATTAATATTACATTTTAACATCCTCCTGGTCAGCTTTACTAGCATTATTCGCATCATTGTTATCATTTGTATTGTTAGAATTACTATTATCATCCCTGTTGTTGTTATTGTTATTATCATTATTATTAATTATATTAGTATTATTATTATCATCACAATTATTATTATTATTATTATTATTATTATCATAATTATTTATTATCAATAATTATTATATTAATTATTTTATCATCATTGTTATTACTTTTACTGATTTAACATATTATTATCATTATTAATATTTTTTTATGTTACATCCTTATTATGACAATTATTTCCACTATTGCTATTACTATTATGATTATTACTATCATTATTATTATCATTATTTATGATTATTATATATTATATATTTTATTATTATTATTATTATTATATTATATTATTATTATTATTATCATCATCATTATCATTATTATTGTTATAATTTCGATTGCTTCGTTTGTCTGTTTCCACGTTCCACTTTATCATACACCTGGAATTATGTTCCATGTGACTGCGGACTTGAATGTCAATCATTTTAGCGTAAAATTGGGTGATAATTAATAACAAATATTAATCAATGGCACGCTGGCATGTGCGCGAGCGTCATGTTACAGATGTAAGAGAATACTATTCTAGTTTGAGTGTTTGTTATCTTTATCTTTATCATAATTACTGTTGTCATTAGTATTGTTATATATTATGTTGTCATTATCATTATTGTTATGTTATTATTACTATTATTATCATATCATTATTTTATTATTATATTACTATTATTATCATTATCACCATTATCATTCTTCTTTGAGGCAAGTACACTGCACTGAAGTAGTTAGACGTCAGTTTT
>NW_020870301.1:299187-301687 GCF_003789085.1 Penaeus vannamei
CTCTCTCTCTCTCTCTCTCTCTCTCTCTCTCTCTCTCTCTCTCTCCTCTCTCTCTCCCTCTCTCTCTCTCTCTCTCTTCTCTCTCTCTCTCTCTCTCTCTCTCTCTCTCTCTCTCTCTCTCTCTCTCTCTCTCTCTCTCTCTCTCTCTCTCTCTTCTTGCATTTTCTTCACGTCCTCGTTTTCATATCTTTATTTCTTCATTGAGAAAACTTGAAGGATCTATTTTTTCCTTTGATTCCTTCTATGGATAAGAATAATGATTATAACAATAATGATGATGATAATAATAATCATCATTTTCACTACCATTATTATAATCGTCATTATTATCATTGTTATTATTATTATCATAATTATCATTGTTGTTATTGTCATAATTATTATTATTTCATTATGATCATCCTCATTATTGTTGTTGATATTGTTATATTTATTATTATTATCATTTTTTTCATCATCGTTATTTTCATTATTGTTACTATCATTATCGTTACTATTGTTGTTGCTGCTGCTATCATTTTATATTTATCAACTATCAATTATCATGATAATTATTATCCTCATCATTATTATCACCTTATCATTATCATTATCTTTATTATTATCATTATTATTATTATCAATATTATTATCCTCATTATCATTATCATTATTATTAGTGCTATCGTTATCATTGTTATCATAGTTATTATCATCATTTTTAGATGTAGGTCCGCAGACAAAGAGACGAACAGTTCTGGTTAGATTCAGACTTGAAGGCATAAGGATATCTAACCTTTGGGCATACTATGTTTCGAGAGCAAGCTTACCCTTTTACCCTAAACTCCGGGCACCTTTGCGCACAAAATAAACTTTAAGAACAAACTCCAAGATCCACTTCCGGTAGAAATGACAAGGCTCGAAAATCATTAAGAAAAATTACCGGAAGCAAAAAACGCTTATCGGCCCTGGGAAGCGAAGCACAATGGCTGCTGCGGCGCTCGCCGGGCTCCGGAAAAGGCCTCGCAGCTGCCGATTGTTCCGCGCTGCCGGGCTTCACTCGCTGTTCCCGGGTCACGCGAGGTGGCAGGGAAAGCGGGCTGGTCTCGGGCGCGGTCCTCGCCGGCGTCCGAGGCAGCGCCGCGCGGGTGAGGACTCGGCTCGGATCCGGGCGCTCGGGGGCCGGGAGCGAAGGGGAGGCAGGGACGTGCGTTTGCGTGTGCTATGTACATGTGAGGGAAGACTTCTACGAATATGCAAGTTTTTTCTTCGTTTATATAGGCATATGTAAGTTTGCACAGCGAGTCCAGCGGCAATTAATGAGATTAGTTCATGGGAACGCCAGAAATAAAATCGAAGCAAATTTCGAAAAATGGTCGAAGCAGATTTAGATCCTTGGCGTAACTAGAATCCTCTTCGTTTGGCAACACCGAGAAGAATACATACAAAAGAGATGCTCTTGTGTTGTTTGCTTCTTCAATAAAGGAGAAACGGTTCATTCGGAATGCGAATATGGTGTTCATTGAAAGATGGAATAATGCAATAACGCATTTATATGATGAATACATAACCCCTCCGATCGGGATTCGATCCTTCGCCACCGTTGCAGGCAGGTATCTGCAAGACAGCCACTCCACCGCTCGTACACGACCCACTTAAAAGGAGTTCGGAACGAGGAGATGGTAAATGGGATTTAAAGAGAAAGGGAAACTTGCAATTTCAGTTACTGGTAAAAGACCACACCAATTCAGATGAGCGTAGATTTTGAAGATTAAAAGAGACTATCACTAAAATAAGTGAAACAGTAAATGAGATACTAACATTTTCAATTAATTAATTGAAATGAAATAGCAATAGAAAAGCTCAAGAAAAGTCTACGACTAATTAGTAATTAATAGATATAATATAGGGAACTTATGTGCTGAATAAGGACAATGAAGAATTGAGAAATAAGTGAATATGTATCAAGATTAGTTATTCCATGAACTAAAAAAGATGGAATAGAATGTCAGTTAAGTTCATTTTCAAATCCCTATATCTTTTTTGTGTTCAGTTTTGCTGTTGTTGTTCTCGTCATATTTTCTTTTTTTGTGGGCGGGGGGGGGGGTCATTATCAAAATCATAGTCACAAAGAGGCTGCAAGTATTATGGTCACTGTAGTGATTGTTATCATCGCGTGTTTTATTGCAGACATATATATCGTAATAATTTCAATAATTGCAATCAGTCACTTTTTTACCGTGAGCAGTTATCCCATGGCATCATACCGTGCTTGGAGGCGAATATCTTATCATAATTTCGTGCCGTACGCCTAGTCTAAATGCCAACCGTCCTGCGCCGTGGCACCGCTTTCCTGACGGAAACTGCGACAGATTACCTGAAAGACTTTCGGCAAACTAAAGCCAGGAAGTAGCGAGGCACTTTTACTTGTCCACAAACACGTTTTTGTTACATTTTGCTCTGTTTTCGTTGTTGATGTTGTTGTTGTGTTTTATTGAGCGCGATGGACGCGCCAGTTCTA
>NW_020870301.1:306687-309187 GCF_003789085.1 Penaeus vannamei
CGAGTAGAGACAAGCGGAGGACCCGGATGTGTTCTCTCGCGATTGTGGTCTCCGGAAGCCAGTGCGGATTATGTATATATATATATATATATATATATAATATATATATATATATATATATATATTATATATATATATATATAATATAATATATATATATGTATGTATGTATGTATGTAAGTATATACTGTTACACACAAACACACACACACACACACACACACACACACACACACACACACACACACACACACACACATATAATATAATATATATATATATATATATATATATATATATATATATATATACATATAGATAGATAGATAGATATATATACATATATATATAAGCTCGTGATAATTTCTGTTGTTGATTTTCCACTCGGGAATCGCAGTCTCTGAGTGAAAAGGAGAACCTGGGCTCAAAGAATTTTATGTCCATCATCAGACTAGAAATAATAAACAAAAACATGATTAGATACAACTAGAAACAAGGACAAAATAGTCTTTAAAATAAGCATAATAAATGGGTAGCAAAATGAAATAAAAAAGAAAAGGACAGAAACATTGTGAAAAAATACAAAAGATTTGTGAGTGTGGGCCATACTTGTTGTACATTCATAGTGTTAGCAAGTACAGAAATTTTTGAAAAGTGAAAGACTATTTTTGTAAATAGTACAGTTTTAAGCATCTGGCAGGTCCTTTTAAAATGAACAAAGGAATTGACATTTTCAGGGTCGTAGGCCAAAGTCTATGTCGAGAGACAGAGCATTCTTTTCAATATTAGATAGAATTTTGTCTGAGAAATTAAAAATCACTTTTTATATAGACCTTATATATTAGGTAGATGCCGAAGTTTTTTAAGTTTCTGAGATGGATTTCTTCAAAAGAAGACAGGCTTCTCTATACACTTAGATTTATCAATGTAGAAAGGCATTTAAAAGTAAAGTTTTTATATAAATGCAGTTTTCAACAAGATCTCTGCACTTGCTAACAATATGAATGTACTGCATTGCAGAGAATCTATGCACAGCTCTGACCATGCAGAACAATGCACTAGGTGTACTTCATAATTTAAAAGATGATGAAAATATCGTGATAGCAAGACCAGGCAAAGGAGAAAGCTAGGTAATCATGAGCAAAATTGATTACTATAACAAAATATCTAACATTTTTTCAGACATCTAGATTTAGGCTTCGAAATGCCGATTTGACCAGCCACCTCCTCAAACATAAAGATAGATTAAATAGGATCATGCCACCTCTAAAGGAAACCATCAACAAAGCCTCGTGTTATTGCATTTTTGCTTCTGGCTCCCTCTGGGTGTTTACTTGGACTCCCCAAGGTTCACGGGGTAGGTACACTTCCAAGACCTCTCGTGTCCTCAATTGATATGTTTAATTATCATCTTGCTAAATTCCTCGTCCAAATCATCGAACCCTTTACCACTAATGAGTACACCGCGGACAATACCTTGGATTTGGTGAATGAAATCAGACAACTTAGCTTTGAAGATCCAACAGTAGTGGCCAGTTTCGATGCTGAACCATTCACTAGCGTTCCTTCCTCAGAAACCACGCAGATAAACACGAACTCCATATCAGATGTTTTTATCACAATTTGATCTAAACAAAAAACAGTTTATTTCCTTTTTAAATGTTGCCACAAGAGACTCTATTTTTACTTTTGATAACCAATGACATGCTCAAATTAACGGTGTGGCAATGGGATCAGCCCTTGGCCCAAGTTATGCCAATCTTGTCTTATGCAAGTATGAATGTAACTCGTTCAATAATTGCCCAGATAATTTTCAACCAATATTCTACAAAAGGTGTACAGATGACATGGTTCTTCTGTTCAAACAGCATTCATACAATGAACAATTCCTGTCATATCTGAATGAATAACACCCAAACAATAAGTTTACGTTTCTCACCCATGAAACAGTATCACCACCCTAATCAACAGAGCATTTAACACATGTTCCACCTGGATCCAATTTCATACGAAATTGAGTCATTAACTAATTATTAAAAAAGAGAGGAAAAACAATGGATACCCTGGAAATGTTGTTGTTATTTTTTTGCTGTTTTTTACAAGACCCCTAGATCATTCTCAGATGATGTTTTTTTTTTTTTTTTTTTTTTTTTTACAAGACCCCTAGATCATTCTCAGATAATAAAATATGCCCATACACAAAAATCCACACTGCTTCCAAAGAAACTATGTACATAAAATTACCTTACCTCGGACATGTAAGCTTCACCCTTCCTAAACAATTATGTGACATACTAAAACATTCGTTCCACAGCTCGTTTTCAACATTATTCTTGTTAATTATTATGATATCAAATCTTTCTTTAAGACGAGAATGCCTCTGCCTTAAAAACTATGTTCAAATATTGTATATATCTTTTATTGTCCTAGATGTAATGCTAGGTATACTGGATATTCTACACAACAATTCAGGCATAGAATACTTGAACATATGGCTAAA
>NW_020870301.1:319187-321687 GCF_003789085.1 Penaeus vannamei
AACTGGTGGCATTTGAGAGGTTGAACCTTAGCTGCATATATCCACTTGTCTATAAACAGTCTACCCCCAAAAAGGTGAATATTTCGTTATATGATGTTTATCGTGTTTATTTTTTTACAGTTTAAGCCAATGATATAATGCGATCTTAGTCCATTATAATTGCTGTAATAATAAGTAACCATTTCATTGATTTTGAATATTGAATAATTATTTTAAAATGTGGTATCCTTCCCTAAAAGGCGGTGTATGTATGACCAGAGACTCAGAGCTTTAATCCTGCAACCTCAACAGTGGCTGGTTTGCAGAACGAGAGCGTCACTCAGCTACTTGTTGTTGATGAAGCCTCAGGAAAGTAGAAAAGCGCAAATAAGAAAATATGAAAAGTGAAAGTGACACGATAGTACATTGATTTGATTTTATTGTTACTACGTTTTATATCTAATTATTGTAAATTTAAAAAGTAAATAGTTATAGGTATATATATATATATTTTTTTTTTTTTTTACTGAACCCCAATTTGCCCAATCATACATATCTACATATATTCCTGTGTATACAGAGAACAGTCAGAATCCAAGGGTATATCTACAAAATAAGATATAAACATAAAATATCCTTACATACAGGCTTGTTGCTAATCCAATAATCTTTGTTGGAATTCCTCTCAATCTCAGGATATCCCAGGGTGATTCCCGATGTACTGTATCAAATGCCTTCTTGAGGTTGACGTAGGCTGCAAGCAGCCCATGCCCGAATTCACGACGGCGCTCTACAATGACTCAAAACGGTCTATTGTGGTCTTACTAGGAGTGAATCCAGATTGCTCCGGCCTCTGGTGCCTCAGCAGGTAGTCTCTGTTACGTCTCAGGATGTGAGCGAGAACCTTGCTTGACGTATTGAGCAGTGCTTCAGTGATTGCTGCAGTCCCATCGATCCCCTTTCCCCTTCCAGAGAGGGATGACCAAACCCCTCAACAGGTCAGGGGGAACGGTACCAGAGAGTGATCGGTGGGTCCGGCAAGGGAATCACGGCTCTACCCGCATCCAAGTTAACTGTTGGTGGATCAGCCTTGTGTAACTGCTCAAAATACTCAGCCTAACTCCCCTGCACCGCAACAGGATCTGAGACCATCTGGCCACTTACTGAGTGGACTGCAGTCTCCTGTGAAGAGGGCTTGGAGTTCAGCTTTCTCAGGGCTTGGTATGCAGGAATGGCCTTTGACTTCCTCTGTAAGACTTAATGAACTGTTCCTTGTCCTTTCTCAAAAGTGATCGAGATCTGGGCACCTGAGAACGATACAAACCCCGATCCCCTGCCAGACGAGCCGCACATCAAGCATCAGTAGCTTCCAACCTCTCCTGCGAGATAAAATTTTGTCTAGCTGTTGTGCGTTCACCAATCTTTTCTTTAGCTGCACTGAGTGTTTTGCGCTTGAAGGTGTCCCACAGAACTACAAGGTCCATTCGGTTGTCGAGCGCCATGAAACGACCAGAAATTGCCTCAACAAACCCCTCGGCACACTCCTTTAGCCTGTCCAGATGAAACACCCTAGAGTGATAATTGGACCAATTGGGAGTTTTGAAGTGGATTCGGAGGGTAGCCACAATCAATCTATGATCATTACCACAGAACTCGGCACTCCTATACACCCTGCAGTTCTGGAGGATCCTCCAACGAGTGCTAACGAGTATGTGGTGGATCTCCTTGGCTGCATTACCCGCATCGCTGTACCATGTTCAGAGATATGGGTCTGGCCGCTGGTACCAGGAGCCAGAAATCCTCAATTTCTGGGACCTTGCAAAGTCCCGGAGAAGGAGGCTATTCTCGCTGCCGACATCAACTCCCGAACCATGGGGACCGACAGACATCTCGTAACCAGCTCGATCGCAGCCAGATACCGCATTGAAATCACTCAGAACAACATGAATATCTTGCTGAGAACTGTCTGATACAGAAACAATTTTTGCGTAAAAAATGGAGTCGAGTTTACAACCATCGGTAGGAGCATAGACAGCAATAAGAGACATGAAGCCAAATGCGAGCTTCAGTCTTAATACTATTGTATGCTCATCGACCGGAGCTGGCAAGGGAGTCCTGTGCACAGCTGCTCCCGTTTCGCACCAGCCTACCCAGCGGTGGCTGCTGTAAGCGAGATTGCATCCAAAGCACTTAACGCTATCTATGCTACCACACCATTGCTTCACATCACCCAGCACGTGAAGCACCCACCCACTTATAAATAACACAAACACACACACACACACACACACACACACACACACACACACACACACACACACACACACACATATATATATTATATATATATATATATATATATATATATATATATATATATATGTGTGTGTGTGTGTGTGTGTGTGTGTGTGTGTGTGTGTGTGTGTGTGTGTGTGTGTGTGTGTGTGTGTGTGTGTGTGTGTGTGAGTGTGTATGTGTATTGTCACTAACATGTTTACCATCATTATCATTATTGGCATTT
>NW_020870301.1:344187-351649 GCF_003789085.1 Penaeus vannamei
GAGATGCGGCGGATGAAGGAATCCAAGGTACTAGGTGGTATGAGGGAAGGCATGACGGAGCCGTGTACTGCAAGTATGAGGTCATGAGTGAGTGTGTTCAGGTGGTCAACAAATAGACGTACACGAGACTGGTAAAGGGAGACGTGTGCGAGGAGGAGAGTAAAATGTTGCTCGCGGGCAATGAGTTGTGCGTTGGTGTCTGTGTAGATGGATAGCTGACGGGTCACGTTGTTTAATGAATTTACAGTGTCCGAGATGGTGTGAATCGCCCCGAATGTGGCCTTGAATTTACCGGCAACAGAGCTCAATGCGCGCTCGTAGTCACCGAAACGGGCGTCGAGCTCGTCATGCGTGGCAACACCGAATAGGTACGAGGTTATGTCTCCCATGAAGTTGAAAAGGCCACGTCGCTGTCGTCTGGGGTGGGCGGGGGAGACGGTCCTTGAAGGGTGTCAAGTCAGCCTGGGATAGGGATAGGAAGGAAAGGAGAGACGAGACCTGGGGTGGTGTAAGGGACGTATCGGTGGATATGGCATGCCTATACTGGGTGATAAGTGAGAGGTGCGTAGAAGCGGTATTGTAGAAAGACGAGAGGACGTCAAGGCTAATCGTGATCTCAACGTAACTGCTGATGAAAGAGATGGTGCCGATGTCCTCAAGTATTGCTCCGGGGCGGGGGAGGTAGTTAGCGGGTAATGATGCGGGACAGGTGGAGGAGAGAGAGAAGGTGCAGGAGGGTCCTCATCTGTGGAGAGAGATATGTCACGGTCACGAGGGTTGATCCGAAAAAACTCGTCCTCATAATGCTTGCTCGCGAGCTTGAGGGTGTCGAAATGAAACCAGGACTGCGAGGACGTGAGCAAATTCCTGCATAGGGCCTTGTTGTGCCTCACCTGAAGGACTCTGTAGGGGCCATCGAACCTAGGGGACAGTTTGGGCATGGGGGCTGATCGCTCAGACGCTGAATGGAACACGAGAGCCCCCGTCGCGATGTCTTTTCGTCGGGATAGCTTGTGTTGCTGCCGGATTATCCTGTCTCTCTCGAACTGTAAGTGCCTCTCGCAATGCAGTAAATCTCCTGCTTCTTCCTAATGATTCTGCTGGCATAATCGTCGGTGTACGTCGGTCGGGGACTCTCCAGTAATTCGTATGGTAATCTCCTATCTTCCCCGTACACGACGAAGTGGGGGTATCGCCCAGGGTGCTGTGAAATGTGTTGTTAATGGCCATCTGTATGATGGGTATCCATAGATCCCATTCCGACCCTGAGGAGGCCAAGGATGTCCGCAACATGCTGAGGATCGTTCTGTTTAGTCTCTCGGTTAGTCCGTTTGCCTGGGGTCTATAAGGTAGTACGTTAACCTTCTTGATGTTGAGAATATCGCAGAGCGACTTCAGTACGGAGTTGTTGAATTCTGTCCCGTTGTCACTCACGAACTCCTCCGGGGTGTTATGTCGGCATATAACACGCTCCAGAAATGCTCGTGCGACAGTGGGTGCGGACTTGTCCGGTATGGGTACTAGTTCGCAGAATCTGGAGAAGGCGTCTATGAAGACTAAGAGGTATCTGCAACCGGAGGTCGAAGTGGAGAAACCTGACAGAATGTCGACGCTCACACGCTGGAAGGGCCGGTCGGGGACGTCGTACGTGAGTGCGGGCGCGGGTGCCGATGCTGAACCTTTGTGGAGGGGGCAAACCTGGCATCTTCTGATATGTTCCGTGATCCTAGACGCCATTCGCGGGAAAAAATATCTCTCCCTGGCGAACTTGATGGCCTTGTCAGCTCCTGCGTGGGAAGCTGTTGGTGCCTCGTGGAGTAGTCTTAGGATCGTGGGGACGAGATCCTCGGGGATGACCAGCTGCTTGTATGTATGTCTCTGTCGAGTACCTCGCTGTTTGGGTGGCGACGATCGTCGGAAAAGGAGGTCGCCCTCTAGGTACAGCTCGCTGGTCGGGACGTGTGGTCGCCTGGGAAGAGCTGCTGATGGGTCTGATTCTAATATGCCGATTAACTCGCCGTAAGTGGGATCCTGACGTTGACGAGACTTAACGTCCTCCCTATCCAGTACGTCCAGGTGGAGGGTAGGCACTCGAGATAGTGAATCCGCGACCTTATTAGAAGCCCCCGGGGTATAACGAATGGGATTGAACTCCAGCAATGTGTCGATCCAGCGTGCCTGGCGTCCGCTCGGGGACTTTGAATCGGAGAGTAAGTAACAGAGTGGGCGGTGGTCTGTCAGGACTTCAATGTCGTAACCTAAGATCTCGGAAGTGTCTGAGCGACCACACCACTGCTAATGCCTCCAGGTCGGTGACGCTGTAGCGGGTCTCAGCGGCGTTAAGCTTTCTGCTCGCGTAAGCGATAGGTCGAAGTCGTCCGTCTATCCTTTGCATCAGGGCTGCTCCGAGGCCAGTGCATGATGCGTCTGTGGCGAGTGTAAAGGGTAGCTGGAAGTCCGGGAAAATAAGGACTGGTGAGCGCGTTAGGAGGGACTTTAGCGTATCGAATGACTGTTGGTGTTCGGCTGTCCAGGCGAAGGAGGCGTCCTTTGTTAGTAGTCTTGAGAGGGGGTCAGCAATCTTGGCGAACCCCTTGATGAATGGGCGGTAGAAACCCGCCAAGCCCAAAAACGACTTGACGTGCTTCACCTCCCTCGGTGTTGGGAAGCGAAGTATGTCCTCTATCTTGGCTGAGTTTGGGGAGATGCCGTTGGAGTCCACTGTGTGACCTAGGTAATTGATTTTCTTCTGGAAGAATGTGCATTTCTTGGGGTTTATTGTAAGGCCGCGTCGTCAGTCGTTGGAAAATCTTGCGCAGCTTGGATTCATGTTCCTGTGTGTTTTTAGATACTACGAGGAGGTCATCAAGGTAAAGGAACACGGTGTTCCCTATCAAGCCGGCCATGATAATGGACATAAGACGGGAGAAAGTTATTGGTGAATTTCTGAGACCGAAAGGCATCGACTTGAACTGGAAGTGGCCCTGTGGTGTGGAGAATGCCGTAAGTGGACGCGAGTCCTTGTCCATTTGCACCTGGAAGAATCCGGACTGCAGGTCCAGGGTCGAGAAAACTGCGTGACCTTTGCCTACGTCCTGTAACAGTGAGCGTAATGATGGGATGGGGAATCGGTCCGGGATAGTTAGGGCGTTGAGCTTGCGGTAGTCTATGACGGGGCGGAGTGATCCGTCTTTCTTTGGCACCAGGATCATGGGTGCGCTCCAGGGTGAGGTGCTTGGCTCTATATGGTCGTCTTCTAGGAGTTTGTTAATCTGATCCTCGAAAGCCTGTCGTCGGCTGTGCGGGACGCGGTATGCAGGTATATATAGACGGGCTTTGCGTCTTGTTGCAAGTGGATGCTGTGCTCTAATATGTTTGTACGGCCGATGGGGCGCTCTGTGGATGGCAGGATTAGCGGGAATTCCTTGAAAAGTCCCCAAGTATTGCTGGTCCTTCAGCGAAGTCGACGGCTGTGACGTCGGGTACGTGCGCTGTGCTCGGGGCTGAGGCGTCAGGTGACCTTGGCACGGTAACGGGTGAGGTGGAGGTGTGGAAAGTGGGGGCTGCAGTGTCCATCATCCTAATAGGGAGGGGCGTGACCTCGCAGTCGAGCACCCTTGTTGAATGTTCGAGGCGGATTGGGGAGTCCAGTGTGTTAATGAGGCGCAGGGAGAACTGTCCGTCCGGTGCGTCGTAAACGGCCGGCAGGGCGAGCAATCCGTGCACGCGTATCCCCTCGGCAGTACTAGTACAGTGCCTGATGTGTCTGGTATAGTGACAGGCACTACGCAGTCCGTAAATGGTGGGAGCACCGTTGTTTCGCTGGTCTGGCAAAAGGGGGAATCGGACGCTGGGGTCCATGTGCGTGCTGAGGTCGCCGCTAGTGGGGTGAAGTTCCTGTAACCAGGTGTGGGTGTGACCTTGGGCTGTGTGTAGCCCGATAGAGTAGCGGTAGTGGCGCTTGTGTCCGGGGGACCGGTGGTGACCTTGTCGCTGGCGGAGCTGAGGGGGTCACTGCTTTTTCTGTGATTGAGTGGCCGTGCGATCTGCGCCATACTCCTCCGGGGGGGTGAGGGCATAGACACGGCCGAAGTGAACTGCTACGTTCTCGCGAGGGATTTGGTGGAGGCCTGTCTTGGCCATGAAGTCGTAGCCCAGGAGGATGTCCCCCGGGACGGCGGGGCCGTTAATGACCACGAATGGGTGTGGTATCGGCACGTCAGAAAGATGAATGGTGAGGGAGACCTCGCCGACGACGTCAAGGCACGAACCACTGGCACCGTGGACGATGTACGGTGTGGGTGTGCAGGCGGATGGTGTATTACACTTGCTCAAGGATGACACTGGGATGATGCTGACGGCGCTGCCGGAGTCGAGGAAGGCGAGGAGCTCGTGCGAACCGACTCGGATGGGCAGGAGGGGAGCGCCACACGGGGAGGTATCGTCAGGCTGTCGCGGGGACGTTACATATACTCCCGTCCTGGCGGGTCTGACCTCGGGGCTGGGCGAGTGTCTAAAAAACGGCGTGATGTGGACTCGTGTGCTAGTCCTAGTGCCCTCTTGGCTCGGCGCACGTGGTCGGGAAACGAGTGGCAGTCTTCCCAGCTATGCCCCTGAGATCGGTGGAATGGGCAGTACATCAAGAAACGGCAGTCCCTGGTCCTGTGGCCCTCTCGAAGGCAACGAAAGCACGCGTTCTTGGATGGTGTCCATGAGTCTGGTGGGTCACGCGAGTCGTAGCGCTGGCGAGGGGGGGGGCGGGCGGGAGAGCGTGCGGGGGAGCGTGTGGGGCGGCCATAAGGGGGCCGTGAAGTGGACCGGCTGGGGGTCCGTGAAGGTCGCCTGTGCTCCGGCCTGCTGTCACGCCTGTCAGGGGAACGGGACTCCCGGCGTGTCTGACGGGGTGCAGGCGACAGGTCACGCCGTGGGGTGGGTGTAGAGGAGAAGGACACGTTGCCAGTGTGAGCAACGACTGCCGGAATGGCTGTATCGGAGTTGGTCACGAAACCGCAGGCCTTGGCTAGGTGCGTGGGGAGGAGCCCAGGGGACTCTGGTCTCGTGTACATTATTTGTGCGTTGGTACAGAGCTTAGCAGGCAAGCAGTCGAAAACAATTCCCTCGGCTAAGAGCATCCTGATCTGTGGTAAGATGATCTCAAGGTGCTCATGTGCTATCATCATGTGTTCATCGCGGCGGAGGAGCTCAAGGAAATCATCGATAGCCTGCTTGACCTTGACATAAAATTCGGTGATGTCCCCTGGAGAACGATGCAGGTCTCATCTTAAAAATTCTTGCCAGCTCGACACTCGCTTTTCCCCTAGGTGGCATAAAACGCTGGCTGAGCTGTTCCTTGAACGTATGCCACCCTCTATCTGCGTCCTTTGTTAATCCCGACAGCATAGCACTGACTGCGGGGTTTGTTAGGTCAAGGCGTTGGGTTACGTGTTGGAGGCATCGCTTGTCGAATTCGTACGAACCGCGCTGGATGTGTGGGTCTAGGCTGGCGATAAAGTTTTCCGTCTCCAGGAACAATTGCTCGGGAGGGTAGTTATAACCCGTAAATTTTACGATAGGTTCCATAGGGAGGGAAGACATGGCGGATGGTTTGGGGAGTTGGTCAGTTAAAGCGGATGAGGAAGGGGCGGTGTGGAAAAGGGAGGAGGACGAGGGTGGGGAGGAGGGTGGTGTGGCGTCGGAGGTGGGGTTTGTTTGTTTGTCTGTTGTTAGGGGGGAGGTTGGACGGCTGGTGGTGGTATTGTGTCTTTTGTTTTCGTCGGGGATTCCGAGGATATGTGCGTCACCTTGGTCACGAGGGCGTAATTGTCGGTCTGATTGTGATATAACTGGCTTGGACATGAGTGGGTTACACGGTACAAATGTTATGAATCATCAGCGGCGGGCCGCGCGGGTGAGAGTGAAGAAGGGAATGCTCGTTTTCTGTTGAGCGGGGTGACTGAGTTAAACACAGGGAAGAGTGAAGTTTGAGATGAGAGAAATGAGCGGAGGGGCTCGTTTTCTAAGAGGCGGGTCACTGGGCAATGCGGGAACGGGGAGGGTGAATTCCGTTTTCTGTTCGGAGGTTCACTATGGGTTTTTTTTACAGGGTAATTGGTTTCACTGTACACTTGAACACTAAAAAAAATTTACCTAACTAAAAAAAATTTTGCGCCTTAAAACAAACTCTGACTAACCTTAGGTTTAGTTTGGAGGTTTCTCGGGGTTCGCCGGCGGTGAGGTCCAAGGGGGGGGCGTCGTCAGCGGGCCGGAATTCCTTCGTCAGTGCCACTTCACTGGATTCCCAGCCTTCGGCTCTCGGTTGGGCACGGCTGGGCCGGTAAATCCCGCGTAGGGCGATGTGCGCCGGTTATCGTTGTGTAACGTTGGCACGCGTGGTGTGGGTTGCGTACTTGTGGGTGCTGGTGACTCGGCACGGGGTTTGCTGATTGCCTCGTGTCTGTTTTCTGCCTGTGTCTACAGTTTTGCTTGAATTTCTTCCTTCGGCTCTTGTTCTTGCTTGAATTTCTTCCTTCGGCTCTTGTTCAGGTGCTTGCCTGTGGTTGTTGGTTATTAGTCTTCGGAGGCAGGGACTTGGTCCGTAGAGTTTAGTGGGACGGATCCCACCGGGTGCCACCACTGTAACGGGCCGAGTTGACGTCTGTTACGTCTTGGTGAAATCTGCTGCGAGACAGTCTTGCGAGCGGGTACGGAGGCTACAGATCTTCTGCTTGTCAGGTTTATTCTGGATGCTTGTACAGAGGTTGGGCAGAGGTTTAACCTGTGCAATGGGGTAGTGGCTGTCTGTCTGTCGCTCGCAGGCGACCCAGCTTTATACACGGACTTGTGGAATGTGGAGGGGTGCCATGACGTGTCAGAGATGGAAGAGGCGGAAGGGGAGGATGTGACGGTGTAAACAGAGTGAGACGTCATAGGCGGAAGGTGTGAGCTACCGCATTCCGTGTGGATGTTTAGGCGTGGGGTATGTGTGGCAGATATACTTGTATAGGTATATATAAGGGTATGTGATATAGGAATTGGCAATGGTAAGAAAGGAAGAGGGCGTAGCCCCCTAGGGAGTTAGGCCTGAGTACGGCCCGAGTGCGAGGTGGATAAGGGGTGATATAAGTGTCCCGTGACCATAGAGGTCATGGTGATAGAGAGCTATTACATATATATATATATATATATATATATAGTGTGTGTGTGTGTGTGTGTGTGTGTGTGTGTGTGTGTGTGTGTGTGTGTGTGTTATATATAATTATATATATATATATATATATATATATATATATATATATATATATATATATATATATATATATATATAATATTATATATATATATATATATATATATATATATATATATAATATATATATGAAAGAGGGGAGACCCCGGAGGGAGGGGAGGGGGCAACCCCTCAGGTAGCATCCGCAGCGCGAGCGGCAGGAACCCCAGTCACCTG
>NW_020870301.1:351749-354249 GCF_003789085.1 Penaeus vannamei
AAACCTAAAAGAAAAAAATACGACAGTATAAAACCCGAGTCTGGTGACACCGAAACAGGAAAACTAAAACTAAAAGGTCACTCAGACTTCCTACTTTGAAAAGTTAAAAGTTACAAATAAAACAAAACAAAACATCCCCATCATCAGAACAAGACCTAGCCACTACACCCTTCAAGAAACGCCCACTGTGTGCTGGAAGCTCTGTAGTTTGGTAAAGGTGCACAGCGGAAGAGATGTCGGGTGGTGACAAGCGAGACGGGGAAAAGCGGCTCTCTTCAGCATTCCCTGGAACTTCTGGTGTGGTCACTCTCACTACACTCAGCTGCAGGGATTGGGCATCAGTATAATTCACATGAAAATCCTGGTCTTCTAAAGTCTGGCAGGCGCTGTCATCCTGGGACCTTGAGGACAGGCTAAAGGTGGTTCTTCTCAAAAAGTCCATCCCTAGGGGTATGTCTCCAGGAAATCTTACATCACACACAGTGACTGTATGGTGCATTTCAAGGTCTGAGTTAATGCAGAAAACAAGGGTTACCTCACTCAGGGTGTTGATTGGTTGACCAGACACACCTCGCAGAATGCTGTAAGTCTTCCTCCAACGTAGGTGGTTATGAGGATCAATCCGCTTGAGAGCTTGGGATTTAATAATTGTTGCTTTGGATGCTGTATAAATAAAGCAGCGGACTGAAGAACCACTAACATTGAGTTCCGCAACTGGCCGTCCGGTAGGCCCTGTCACTGCCATTCCCTTCTTGAGAGGTAACGTCTCCACGTGAGGTGCTCTTTGGATCGAACCTGCCAGCGGTTCCTGGAGCTTGGTCACCCTGGTGCTCACGAAAGAGGCAATCTCTCACCAAATGTCCTGGACCTCTGCAATGGTAGCATCGTCGTCGTGGAGACTGTGGATCTAGGATCTCAGCCCTGGCTCTGCACTCAGATGTACCGTGAGTCCTTACCTGATGATGCTCACACCACCTCTCCCTGACAGGTGATCAATGATAAGGTGGACTGGAACGCTCAGCAACTACTGGCATAGCATACAAATCCTGACCCCGTGGAGGGCGATTAGGGTGGTAGGGATTTTCCTCTGCTGGTGAAGTATCGCTATGCCTTATTCCATTGTGTGAATTCCAAATGCGCTGTGCTGTTTCGGCTATCTGGGTTGGACTTCCATCTTCTTTAACAGAGAGGAAGTCTTGGAGCCATGCAGGGATGCCACTCAGGAAGACCCTCTTCACTAGTTCGGATGGATCACCAATGGCCTCGCGGTGATCCCTTTATCCCTGGTAGACGTGCCCTTCCAACTGCAAAAAGAAGTCCATTGGTGCCTGGCTTGGTGTAATCCGGATGTCGTATAGAACCTTATAGAAGTCCGAGGAGGTGTAGGTACCTTGGAACTTACTACGGAGAGCTGCCTTGAATGTGTCCCATTCTGTGATCGAGTCGAATAGAAGGGAATTAATGATTAGCTCGGCTGGACCTCTGCAGTTTGCCCGCACTGCCTGAATGAACATCTCTGATGTGGCTGGCTTCACGATGTTCTCAATTGTCCGAATCTAACTCTCTATTGCTTGGTTCTTTTTGAGCGGCTGTGAGGCAGAAGTATCCCCCTTGAAGTGCGGGACAGTTTCCTTCGTGAACACATAGGAAAATGGTGTGCCAGACAACTGAGACGAAGATGTGCTGACTGGGGACGCTGGGGTGAAGACCTAGGCTGGAACTGCTGTGGCAGGGATGTTTGTGGGTCATACGTGTGTCGACGTTCAGGATACAGCTACTGCTCTGGTATTGGAGTGTGGGGGCGGCTCCGAGGAAGAGGCTGAGGAGGAGAGCGGTTTCCATTAATGACAGGAGGCTGCTGATGGTGGTCTTGACACCTAATCATGGTATGTTGTACTGAGGGGGTGAGACGGCGGACCTCAGCTAGCTCCTGGTCCCGCTGCTGAAGTTGACGACGAAGCTCTTGAATCTCTCGGTCTTGGGCACATTCCATAGGTGCTGGTGCAACACCTGACCCCTGTAGTCGTTGGCGGGCCTCAGTCAGCTCCCTGTTCCGTTCCTTTAGTTGGCGGCAGAGCTCCTGAATTTCCTGTTCTTGGGTATATACCACAGGCACGGGCGCAGTGTTCATCCGCAGTAGTTTAAGGCGGGTCTCCTCCAGCTCCCTGTTGCGTTCCTCCAGTTGGCGATGGAGTTGCTGAACTGGATCCTCCTGGTCTAGTTCTCTCTCCTGTGGCTGATGGAGGTTACTGTCTACTGGCTGTTCTTGATCTAGAGTGCCTTCCTGCATGCGATGTTCAAGGGCCTCTTCATGACGCTGTAGTCGGGCATCATTCTGCTCCTTGTACTCACGTACTTCTGCGACTAGAGAGTTGATCTTCTCCATGATCTAGTCAAACATGGTTACTTCTGTGACCATCATCTGGACAGCCTCGCGTACATCCGGGTTAGAACCACCTGGCATGCGGCGTGGTGTTGGGGAGACTTCACGGGATGTCGG
>NW_020870301.1:359249-361749 GCF_003789085.1 Penaeus vannamei
GATGAAGAGATTAATAATAATGAAAGGTTTAATTATTTTTTCTTTTTGTCTGGTTCAACTTTAAGGTTCGATCTCTCTTTCGCTCGAGGGCTGGGAGGCTCGTGGTACAATTACTAACAATGTTATTCTATTACAAGTCTATATCATGGTGATATTATCATCATAATGGCGATAAAGTCATGATAGTGTAAGTTTAGTTTGTGACTTTGTTTATAATGTTATGGGATGTTATGGCTGCCAGTTATGGAGATGTATAATTGCATATGATGTATATGCATATTGCTACTACATTAGATAAAATAAATGATTGTATTCAATTTGAATCATATTGATAGGAATGTGATATTACTGATGAAATTGGTTATTGGAAGTAAATAGGATATTATATTGATTTGGTTGTACCATGATATATTCACCTCTTTTGTAATAAATGTAACGATACTGCTGCTACTACTCTTACTATCATTACAACTACTACTGCTATAATTACTATCTACTACTATATGGATATCGCATTTGAGAGGGAACATATTTTTCAAAGACAAATAATTGTACCATTCCTCTGCTTCATCTTCCACTGCATAGATATAATGATTAAATAATCAATAAAAAGTCTTTATCTTTTATTTTATTGTTTTATACAAGGATACACAAAAACTGGTTATTTTCTCGTTTGCTTCTTGATTTCGCAGACCGGTCTAGAGTGGAACCAATTCTGCGTCAGTATGTTTAGAGATGGGTTTTCTATGGAAATTAAACAGTGAATTAACATCCAAATTGGAGACAAAGTTTATCATGTCACCATCAATCAATTAATATTTGTCGTGATTGCAGACGAACAAAAGAAGACAAGCGCAACAGAGCGACATAAAACGGGAACTTTAGGCATTTTCTGATGTGGCATTAGAAGACAGAAAACGTGGAAGGAGCCATTTAAGGCAGAAAATATGTAGAAAGGTACTCTGAATCCATCAGCGCGACATTAAACGGGAAATCTTGGCAGATAAAACTTACATTAGTAGACTCAAAGAAGAATGTGGAAGGCAGAAATAATGCAGAAAAGAAGACCGAAGCGCAACAGCGCGACATAAACAGAGGAATTTTCGGCAAACGAAACCCAAGGCGCAAGGGACGTCTTCTAACCTGACAATTGCATAATTTATTAGTCTGAAAATATTCCAGAGCAATATTTTATCTTTGACATGGAAGGTACATCCCTCTGCGCACAGATAACAGTTGCGGTTCTCCTAATTTCCGTGGGCTGAAAACGCGCGCCTAAGGAATCCGCTGCGTCCGGGCTGGAATTCTACGAAAATTCATCTGCTAAACGGAAAGAAAAGACCACCAACAGATGGTCACGTCACTATGGTTTATATTTTATATTTTTCTGTACGCTGTATTTTTGTTATTTTTTATGACTACGGATGGTTTGATGCAAATGAAAATTATTTAAAACAGTATTGAAATATTTCCCCATGTTCATATAAATTAAACTTAAGAATTGCTGAAACCATCATGGTATGACCTGATATGGTGTGGCAGATCGAATGTCATCATGGTGAAAATTTCATCCGATGTCACTTCAGCTAGGTCTTCCAGCAAGGCATTACCAAAGGCAGAGCCACAGTCCCATAGAGTGACCTTAAACCTTCAGCCATACATCGCACTCACTATGAATAACCGTAAACTTTTTGGATAAATCAGGTTTACAGGCCAAATGTCGCATTTTCTTAAGTTATATATCTAAGAGATGCGAGTGCATCTTATGCTGTTGAATGTTTTTACATTATTGGGTTAATAATATTTTTATTTTGTATCTTTTTTTCAGTTAAATTATTGTTTGATTATGCTAATGTCGTTTATCTTATTGAAGAAAGAGTGAACTGTAATCTAAAATTCTTCTGTATGCTAGCGCATAGTTCAACTTTATTATACATATCCGATTTCTTTGTCATCTAATGTTCCGTGGCAAATGCTGCCACGGAAAAGCGGCCAGCCCTGGCCCCAACTCCGAGTCTTCGGAAATTCATCTGTTATTCTGGAAAACAAATGACAGTCGATGACGTATTCGGTAGATCATTACCCCCCCCCCCCCAAAAAAAAAAAATATATATATATATAACATATATATATATAAATAATAATATATATATATATATATATATATATATATATATATATTATATATATATATATATATAAATGAAAATGAAGGATAATATACATATACATAAATTAATATAATTCGCTTCTAAATTTTATTACAGGGCCGTATGTCACTGATGGCATCAACTGCGGTAGGGTTGACGTTATACAATATTAATAAAATAACCATGAAAGTACAACAGGTGTCAGCAGAACGCCTTAGCGAATCCCATTCAGCCTTTGCTCATCTTGTCTCAGGTGTTCTTTGTCTTGCAAAATTGCTAAATTTCCGAATTCTTAATTGCTGTCATTCTATTTTGGTTAAGGGCAAAGAATAGAAAATTTTAATATTTAG
>NW_020870301.1:384515-397015 GCF_003789085.1 Penaeus vannamei
CCTATATTGTTGTGTGAAAAATTGTGAATCAGTTTAAAAGTTTCTATAATGATTTAGATGCAGCAGACGAGACCCTTATTAAGATTATTAAGAACACACAACACATACACAAAAGCAGAGAGGTATGGATGAAAAAAAGAAAAATTAAACATCCAAACATCTAATTCAAATTCATTCTAGAATGTAAGGATTTAATTTAAATCCATTTCAAACTTTAAACATTTAGAATTTAGACATTCAAACATTTGATTTAAATTCAATCTAGAATGTAAGCATTTAATTTAAATCCAACTAAAATTTAAACATTTAAAATTTAGACATTTAAACATTTTATTTAAATTTATTTAAAATCTCGAAAGTTAGCTCGAACGTTAGTATTTAATTTAATTCAAATACAAACTTTAAACATTTAGAATTTAGACATTTAAACATTTGATTTAAATTCAATCTCGAATGCTAAAATCCTTTAATCGAAGGAAAGATGAGAAGAAGAAAGGAAAAAGGAGGAGGAGATACGAAAAGAAAGCGAAGACGGAGGAAGGAAAGATGAGTAAAGAATAATTCCTAAAGAAGCAGCGAAGCGGACACGTGGAAAGGACATTGAAGAAACGGAGGAGATGCCCGCACGGGGACGGGGCTCTCTCTCTCTCTCTCTCTCTCTCTCTCTCTCTCTCTCTCTCTCTCTCTCTCTCTCTCTCTCTCTCTCTCTCTCTCTCTTCTCTCTCTCTCTCTCTCTCTCTCTTCTCTCTCTCTCTCTCTCTCTCTCTCCTCTCTTCTTTCTTTCGCGATCTCTCTTCCGTTCTTTCTCTCTTTCGCTCTTTCTCACGTTCGCGGTCTCTCTCTCTCTCTCTCTCTCTCTGTCTGTGTGTCTGTCTCTTCCGCTCTTTCGTTTTTTCTCTCGTTCGCGGTCTCTCTCGCTCTTTCTCTCTCTCGTTCTTTTGCTTGCTCTCTCTCTCTCTTTCGCTCTTTCTCTCTCTTTCGCACTTTTTTTCTCTCTCTCGTTGTCTCTCTCGCTCTTTCTCTCTCTTTCGTTCTCTCTTGCTCTCTCTCTCTCTTTAACTATCTCTCGTTCTCTCTTGCTCGCTCGCTCTCGCTCTCTCTCTCTCTCTGTCCTCCAGTCTCTATCTGTCTCTCTGTCTTTATCTTTTTGTCTGTGTTCGTTTCTCTGTCTGTATATCTACTTGTTGATCTCTCTCTCTCTCTCTCTCTCTCTTTCCTTCTCCTTACCTGTCTGTCCATCTGTTTGGCTGTCTGCCTCTGACCCCCCCCCCCCCCTCTTTGTCTGCCCTCCCTTGTCTGTCTTTCTCTCCTTCTCTCCCTGTCTGTCTGTCTCTCTCTCTCTCTCTCTCTATCTCTTTTTCTCTCTCTCACACACACTCTCAGCCTGTTTGTCTGTCTCTTTAATTCTCATAAATCGAAAATCATAAAACATCCGAGAAAAAAGTTCGAGGAGCTGGAAAAAAACAAACTTTTAGATAACCGGAGTCAGAACAACGGTATTCGAGCGATTCCGAAGCCGGAGTCATCAGCCGTGCCTCCGAAGAGCGTGGCATTCGGACGAAGCCTAAGCCGCAGAGAGCGCGGGGCCAAGACGACTTCGATAATATAGATTAGAGCGCGAGTTAAGTGACTGAAGAGACCCGCGACAGGCAGACAAGGACCCTTTCTAACTCAACAAACTCTGGATATTGGCTTCGCGTTGAGTTATCTGTGACACGGTAAGTTGTGGTGGGACCCGGCGGACCCCCCCCCCTCCCCCGCGCGATCGGCCCGCACCCAGGCCCTGCAGCCACGGGGAACAAGCCGTCAGGGGGTCCCCGCTGAAGGGCGTCGCAGGAGGGCGCTCGGGCGGAAGGGCGAGGCGCTCCGAGGCCGCGCTTGTCTCGCCCGATTACCGCTCGTCGCGGCCGCGTCGCCTCGCCGCTCTAATCATCGTGAATTCACAATTAATTGAAGGTGATTTTCGCCTCGACTGACAGCCGCTATTCCCCGGCGTGCGAAGTTTGCCGGCGGCTGACAGCTGTGGGACGCCCCCGCGCGGGAGGAGTGCTTAGGCCGAGCACACCACGCACACACGCACGCGCGCGCACACACACACACACACACACACACACACACACACACACACACACACACACACACACACATATATATAATATATATATACATATACATATATAACACATATGTGTGTGTGTGTGTGTCTGTGTGTGTGTATGTGACAAAAATGTAAATCCCACCTGCCATCAGTATCGTAGTCAGAATCTTAAGCAATGTTTCGTTCACTTATTCATGTACATATATCTTCCTCCATTACTTGCCTTTTGAGATAAATTCTAATACAAATAATAATGTTGCTTCTGGATTGCCACCACCACCCTGGGTTTTGGCTTTTAAGGAAACCCAGAATAAACCCAATTTTGACTTACTTAATTTTAATGTGAGTAGCATGACTCCAGTCTTTATAAGGCTCGCGGGAATGGTTCGAATGTATCCCTGTGTCGGGTGTGTGTGCGGAAGGTACAAAGGTCATAGAAACAATTTTATCTAATTTCTTTTATTCTATAATCTTACAAGAATAAATAGGTGGCATATCACAATGCAAATTTTAGACAAAAACATTGTAAGGAAAACAAGAAATAGGAAAACCTTTCCTTTGCCTACTAATTATAACTCAATAATCATTATGATAAATGTGATAAAAGCAGATGTGAGATGGGATTGAAACACTCAACCCAACTCCCTGATATATTTCTATTATTATCTTGGACAAAAAAAAAAAATCTTTCTTACAATTGCCTCTGATACATAATTCCATTCCCAATCTATTTCTTGGTGCAATCAGAATTATCTCCAACTAATTCTGTTGCTGCCTCCACACTTCAGGAAATACGAGAAAAAGAAGAAGCAGAAGAAGAAAAAAAAAAAAACAGATATTGAGCTGATGGAATCCTAGCGTGTTGTTCCCGCCACAAATTTTCCCCAACCTCTCTTTGTCTTTGGGACGAGAGCTCCTCAATTACCTCAATTCAGTACATATAGATTCAATTCACTTATCAAGAATTACAACCTTTGATTCCCGGGTAAGATTTTAACACACACACACGCACACACATATATGTGTATGTGTGTTATATATATATACACACTATATATATATATATATATATATATATATATATATATATATATATATATATATATATATATATATATATATATATATATATATATATATATATATATATATATATATATATATATATATATATATATATATATAATATTATTATATATATATATATATATATATATATATATATATATATATATACACACCTGAGTGTGGGTTGAGAGCAATGGCCCGTCTGACCAAGGACGTGATGATAACACCTGTTCACTTTCCTAAAATTTCCCATATTGATATGCCTTCAAAATAAAGATACATGAATAATCATATTGGTGGGGCTCGGCAAGTTGCGTGTTCTAAACATCTTTACAATTATAACCAACACACCTTTTAAATGTCAAATCAGTATCGATCTCGATGTGTGTGTGTGTGTGTGTTCATGTCTTAATCTACCAATGTCTAATAAAACGGAAAAAGCCTTTCCAGTGTTATGCTCTCACACAGTGGTAATCAGTTTATCAGTCTTTTGTTCTTGCACTTTATTGGCGTCTCAAGAACCTGCTGTTTACAAGACAATATTACAGCTAATTGAACTAATGAGCAATTACTTCCCTTACTTTTTCTACTACATTTTTTTCTTCTATATTCTCTCGTCTCAATCTCTTTCTCCCTTCCTCTCTTCCTCCCTCCCCCTCTCTCTCTTCTCTCTCCCTCCCTCGCTCTTTCTCCCCCCCCCCTCTCTCTCTCCCTACCCACCCCTGTTTCTCTCTTTCTCTTCCCTCCTTCCCTCTCTCTCTCTCTCTCCCTCTCCCTCCCTTCCTCCCTCTCTCTCTCTCCCTCCCTTCTCTCTGTCTCCCTCCTCCCTCTCTCTCTCTCTCCCTCCCTTTCTCTCTGTCTCCCTCCCTCCCTCCCTATTCTCTCTCTCTCTCTCTCTCTCTCTCTCTCTCTCTCTCTCTCTCTCTCTCTCTCTCTCTCTCTCTCTCTCTCTCTCTCTCTCTCTCTCTCTCTCTCTCTCCCTCCCTCCCTCTCTCTCTCTCTCTCTCTCTTCCTCTTCTCTCTCTCTCCCTCCCTCTCTCTCTCTTCCCTCTCTCCCTCTCTCTCTCTCCCTTTCCCTTTTATCCTTTCCACGTCCTTCCGAGACAGGTAGATCCCCCTCGAGCGGGTCATTGGCCACCTCCTCGCCGGGTCACGTCACTGAAGCGGGAAATGGTGAAAGTCAGACAGACCCTCAGCTGATCCTCACTCCTCCTCCTTCTCTTCCAACGCGATACTTTGGAAAACAATTCCTTCTCGTGTGTGTGTGGGGGGGGGGGAGAGAAGGGGCGGCGAATCACATTCACGAATTTAGAAAAAAGAAGAAAAAAAGTGAATTGTGGTAGAAAGGAAAAAAAAAAAAGAATAACAGTGTCTGCCTCTCCCCTGGCGTGGCTCGGGGGCATTGGTTAACGAGACTAATGCCAGCAGCCGAGCCCTTAGCACGTCGAGGAGAGGGGGTGGAGGGAGGGGCAGGGGTACGAGTGTAAGGGGTGGGGGGGCGTATGGGGTACGTACCTATCAGACCGTGAGTAATTCGTGGTATGTCAATTTGTCTATAATTCAAATTGCATTACAGTGAATTATGCTGCCGTGTACCATGAGGTCAGGATGTAGTGGTATTCCAGGAAATGCGAGGGAGAAGGTAGAATATTTCTTCTTAATAATCTTCTGCAAGCATCATTATAATAACAAGATTACCTTTTTTGATCATACTGATAGAGATTAGATTATTACACATTATCTTCGCTCTGCTATTTATCAAGGGAAATTAAACATTAATACCAAAATAACATCAAATCATTAACGTCATTTAGAAAGCATCATTTGACGCTATAGACCTACGTACTTACAAACCATCAGCGTGAGAGTGAAATGAAATGAACTTTCGTCCTTTGATTCAATTTTTTTCGTGTTTTTTTTTTTCCTCTTCGCGATCACCTTTCCGCCACGCTGAATTCCGTCAGATTGAAGTCAATTTTGAACTAGTAATAACAGTTCTTTGGATTATTTGATCTTCTTTGATTAACAGACATTTCTTTTATCAAATGAGTCATCTTTAAAAAGTTCAAGAGATAATACTTATTATCATTTGTATCCCTGTGTTTTACAAAAGCAGTAGATGTTGTTTTCCTTTTTTTTCTTTTTTGTCAGCTGATTTATTTCCTACTTTATATAGTAATATGAATCCCATTTTCAGTTAAATTTACTTTATGAAAATGATGTGATATACACGGATATCATTAGACAAAAGAATGTCATATTGTGCTGTTCACTGATTGATGTATCTTGGTCCAATTACCATACAATTTTGATAACTGTGATATTGAAATCTTCATTTACATGTAAAATCGTTCGTTATCATTACATTCTTTCTAAATCATCATTTTTATTTATGCATAAACTCGTACGTTATCATCACAGCCTTACTAAATCATCATTTTTATTCATGTATAAACACGTTCTTTCTCATCACAGTCTTTCCATTACTTATAAACACGTTCTTTATCAGTCTTTCTTTCATTTACGTATAAACACGTTCTTTATCATCACAGTCTTTCTAAATAATTTTATTTATGCATAAAAAGGTTCTTTATCATAGTCTTTCTAAATAATTTTCATTTACGTATAAACATCCATTAGTCTATTTATCATTTTCTAAATAATTTTCATTTACGTATAAACACGTTCTTTATCATCACAGTCTTTCTAAATAATTTTATTTATGTATAAACACGTTCGTTCTTTATCGTCACAGCCTTTCTAAATAATATTCATTTACTTATAAACACGTTCTTTATCATAATAGTCTTTCTAAATAATTTTCATTTACGTATAAACACGTTCTTTATCATCACAGTCTTTCTAAATAATTTTCATTTACGTATAAACACGTTCTTTATCATCACAGTCTTTCTAACAAGCCTTTCTCTCCCCCCGCCCAACAGCGTGACCTGCAGCCTGGAGGTGCGTGAGACCGCCCCCCCACCCTTGGCACAACATGGATTTGGCACGCCCACTTATGGCTCCCCAGTTCACACCTACGCCCACCTGCCGCCCGAGTATGATTACCACCCGCCCGTAGCCGCCTATGTCCCACCCGTTCACGCCCGCACTTTGATTCGCGCCCCCAGGTCTGGCGATCACCCTGGGTCGGGGGCGAACACTTCCCTCCCCCAGCATGACCAACCCAGACCCACCACGGTAAGGTGTGCGTCTGTGTGTGTGTGGTGTGGTGTGTGTGTGTGTGTGTGTGTGTGTGTGTGTGTGTGTGTGTGTGTGTGTGTTGTGTGTGTGGTGTGGTGTGTGTGTGTGTGTGTGTGTGTGTGTGTGTGTGCGTGCGTGCGTGTGCGTGTGTGTGTGTGTGTGTGTGTGTGTGTGTGTGTGCAGCAGGAACAACGAAGGGAAGAACAAGAAAATATACGAATATACCGAAGGTCTTTTCGCTCTTGCTTCATCAGGGCAAACGATGAAGTATGTCCTGATGAAGCAATAGCGAAAAGGCCTTCGGCATATCCGTGTGTTTTCTTGTTCTTCCCTTCGTTGTTCCTGTTGCAATTTGTTTGACATGAATTCCACACGAGTATATGTGTGTGTGTGAGTGTGTGAGTGCTGTGCGTGTGTGCGTGTGTGTGTGTGTGTGTGTGTGTGTGTGTGTGTGTGTGTGTGTGTGTGTGTGTGTGTGTGTGTGTGTGTGTGTGTGTGTGTGTGTGTGTGTGTGTGTGTGTGTGTGTGTGTGTCCAGCTATCACATCCTGTCCATTACGTACAGAGGTCATTCCGAGTGCGATGTTCCCCAGCACATACTGTCACTTACCCATAGAGACTGCCATAGGATCGCTGATTGTATATAACACTAGTAAGGAGGCTTGCCATGACACCAATAAATTCTTTTTGATTTTTTGACATATATGGACTGCGTAGATCATTAGCTGTATCATAGGATATCACTGTGATTCTTTCTCTTTTTAGAAAAATAGTTTAATGTGTATACAAAACAGCTTCAAATGATTTATGGTATATTTTTGTTAGATTAAAGAAAAACACGAATGTCAGACACAGCGATAGAGAGGAATCACCCACTGACTGGGACACTGAATGCAGAATGTAAGTCGAGGTCAGCACGCACGGAATCGGATGTCGTTCGGGGTCGTGAATAGACGTTGGACACGGATTCGGAAACCGTCATCCTGTGAAATTCCTCCAAACTTTATCTGGGTTTAGTACGTCAGGCACCATGCAGTTTCGAGTTATTGCGCAATGCTCATTACTTCATGATCCAAGTAAAGTATTTAACCAAACTCTCAAATCATTTGGTTTTAGTCATTTACTTGAAATAAAATAATTTTCGGGAAGCCAGAGTCAGGTTATAGGCAGCCATGACATGGTTCTGGGCGTGTCGGCGGTCAATCTCCGATTCCTTTCATTTTTCTTCATTTAGGTAGTCATCCTTTCTTTAAATTATATTTCATGATGTAAACATGCAATCAAGTAAATAGTAAAATCTTCAATATCGTCTCATACTTCACACGAGTAGCCCATTTTAGGAGAAGCACTCTTCTGCACTCCATTCCATCGAATAGAAAATAGCCGGCCAATAACAAAAGCAAAAATGCCATTCGGAAGGGGTGAGTGCCTTGGCCGGCTTCACCCCGAAAGCATGCAAGGCCACATCTCTACCCAGCCCATGATTGTCGTTTCGTTAAAGCCGCGACTTCCCGTTGAGACAGTTTCCCGCCTACTTCCAGCTGCCGTTGAGTCAGCAGGCCAGGACGGCGAGCAGGAGCAGCAGCGACATGGCCCGTCTATCGCACAATATCTCGGCCATCCTCGAGAATCTGCTCAAGAATTATAATAACCAAGTACGACCTGGATATCACGAGGGTGAGTACCACCTACTTTGTCTTGAGGGGGGGGGGGGGGGGGGCGCGGTAATCCATCTGTTACTGTTATTGTTGCTTTTCTTGTCATTGTCATTGTAATCATCGTCATCGTGGTGATGATGATACTGGTATCATGATTATTGTTGTCATCAGTCATTTTCATAATCTACGTCATCACCATCATTTTCACTATCATTGTAGCTATTATTATTTTTATCATTACTATTTTTATTGTTATCATTAGCATTATTATTATTATTATTATGAAGATAATCATTGTTATCATTATTATCATTGTTGTTGTTGTTATCATTATTAATATCATCATTATTATCATTATCATTGCTACGATTCTAATTATTGTTACGAGTATTGTCTTCATTATTATTAATATTGTTATTGTCATTATCATCCTTATCACAATCATTATTATTACTGTTGTTGTTATCACTATTATTATTATTATTATTACTGCTACTTTTATCATTATTTCTATTATTATTATTATTATAATCATTATTATAATCATAACCAGAATTATCATTATACTATCACTAACAATCATCATTGTCGTTATGTGTCGCAATTGCTTTTGTTACAATTACTGCTATCATCAATACCCTTCTCATAGTAAGTCATAATCATAATTATTAACATAACCATAATTAGGACCCTCATTATCATAATCATAATTATCATTCGTTAAAGTTATCATCATAATCTTATAATTAATCTCATAATTATTTTACTTTTATCAGTAGCATGGCAGTCTCAGTACTACTAGTACCGATACCTCAAACATGTTTACAAAAATTATTATAATTATTTTCTTAATACCAGTGGCATTGCAGACAATACTCTTTATTGCTATTATCGTTATCAGAAACCTTATCATCGTGAATCTGCTGCGAACACGAGAGCTCTCTACTCTGTATTTCACTGTATGATATAATTCTTTTGAGAAGTTGAAAGTTATAAAGTCAGTTGTTTGTTTTTAAAATTTAAGGATGTTTGGTTTTAGAAGTTAAAGTTACTTGATTTTAAAAGTTTAAGGTGTTTGTTTTCAAAATCTGTAGTTTGTTTTTAAAAGTGACTTGTTTGTCTTTAAAAGTTAGTTATTTTTTAAAGTTAAAGTTACTTTTTTGTTTTAATTCAATTTGTGTGTCTTTTGAAAATTATCGAAGGTAATTGGCAAACCTTACTTGATTATTATTTTATTTTTTTTTTTTTTTTTTTGATGTTTCATATAATATTAGATTTCCAGGGAATTCAGATCTGGCATAAACAGCCTTTTGGCTTTTCAGGAAGCTGAAATGTGCATCTAATTATAAAACCGAAATTCACTGTGTTAAAACTGGCGATGCTAATTAGTCAGTTGCCGAATAGAAAATCGCATAAAAATCTGACCGCCATTCCGGGAGAAACTATGCTTCCATTTTAGCTCCGGTTAGCAAGCACGCATGAAAAAATCAGCAATATGCCCGTAATTATATTTACTTTTTTATTCCTAAATTATTATTCCGCGTGACGTCATGAATACGAGGAGGGAGAGGGAATGAGAGGGAGAGGGAGGGAAAGGGAGAGGGGAGAGTGGGGGAAGTATGGGTTGGCGAGTTCAAAGGGTCGTGTGAATGTGAACTGATTAGAAGGGGTCGAGTGTATGGTTTTCCGGAGAAGGGCGGGTGTCGTCTGGGTGTAACGAGGGTGTCTGTGGCGCTAATAAGGGAGGAGATTTTGCGTTTGTTTTCAGAAGGGAAAAAAGACCGAAAGTGGTTTTAATGTTTGCTGGCTCCGTCGCTCATGAGCTTTTGATCTATCATTGCTATTATTCCATTATTGCTGCTACTATTACCTTTTACCATGATAACAACAACAAAAAAATCATACATCAGAATACAAACACACACACGCACAAGCACACCTCACGCACACGCACACACACACGCACATGCACACGCACACGCACACGCACACGCCACACGCACACGCACACGCACACGGCACACGCACACGCACACGCACACGCACACGCACACGCACACGCACACACACACACACACACACACACACACACACACACACACACACACACACACACACACACACACACACACACACACACACACAACAATATATATATATATATATATATATATATATATATATGTATATATATGTATATATAGATATATATATGTATATATATGTATATATATGTATATGTGTATATTATATGTATATATATATGTATAATACTATATACATATATATATATACATATATATAAATATATATATATAATTATACTATATATATAATGATATAATCATATATATATATACTATATATATATATATATATATATAATACATAAACTATATAATATAATATTATAAACTATAATATACTATATACATAATATAACATAATAATACAGTTATATATACCATACATATACAAATTATATATAACATATATATACATATATATATTATACATTATCATATATATACATCATACCATACATACATATACATACACACAACCGCACACACACACAACACACACGACACACCACAACAACACACAATCACACACACACACACAACACACACACCACACACACACACACACACACACACATATATACCCATTATGACAAGCAACAACACACACACAAAACACAAACACACACACAACACACACACACACACACACACACACCACATCACCACACACACACACACACACTACACACAATATAACCCACGTACCACTTAGCGTACCGCTATACTATATAACCAGGTCCTACTCCCCCGCCCTACCTACCACCCCCTAAGTACCCTAGTATACCTATATATATCACCCTACACTGCCGCTTGTGTTGTGTCTCGCTCGTGTGTGTGCGTGCTCGCACTCGCTTGGCTGTGTGTGTGCGCTGCTCGCCTCCTCTATTACTACTACCATACCCCTATACCCCACTTCACTATCCACATACTTCACCTCACACTCTCAGTCCCCCCTTGAACCACCCCCACCCCCTATCCCCCACCACCTACCTCTATACCCAAATATATATACCGACCCCATAGTAACAATGTATATATATGAGCAGCACCCTATACACCGCCCTAGTAGCACAATATAATGTCAGTAAACACTCAATGTACTATATCAGACCAAAAATCACCCTACTACATATATAAAAAGATAACTATATGGTCAACTTACTATTATGTATATATTTGTATGTATTATATATGTTATATATTAAAAAAACCATAACATGAAATCCATAAGTAATATAACATATATATAAAGAACTATATATAATATATAAAATAAAAATAAACGCGAAAACTAAAAAATACATAATCAACACTATAATACATCCCAATATACAAAGCGCCACAAATACACAAGAGCAAACAATAAAAAAAATACAACATAAATAAACTATATAAAATATATATAAACATATATAAATAGAATATAATATAATAAATATATATAATAAAACCTATAATATATAACATAACAAATAACATAAATACAATACAATATAATACATAAATAATAATGACTAAAAAATAACTCAATATTTATATAACAAAAAAAAAAAAAAAAAATAATAAAAACTAAAATATAATAAAAACCTAAAAATACTATAACATATATACAATAACAATGAATATATAAATAATATAAATAATAATAATTATATATATATATGCATCCACACCACACACACACACCCCACACACCACACCACACAACCACCACACACACACCACCACACACCCACATACACAACACAACCACACACACACACAACACACACACACAAACACAACACACATAACACACACACAAACACAACATACACACACACACAAACACATATATAAGCAAATATATAATATATATATATATAATACAAAATATAATAAATAAGTAATATAACAAAAAATATAAAAAATTAAATATGAGAATAAACATAAATAACCTATAGAACTATATATATCAATAATCTGGTCAATCAAACATAACTAATTCTACAAACTAATAAACAAAATAAAACAAAAACAAAATCATAAACATACATCTATCTACTCTATCTAAATCAAATCATCGAAAATTCTATCTACCATATATGTATATATACCTATAAAAAAAAAATAATAAAAAAAAAATAAAAAAAAAAAATATAAATAAATAACAAATAAAATATGTATGTAAAATTATATATAAATCTATTTATCATATCGTATCTAACTACTACTCTATCAAATATTATCCTATAAAAATATAAATAATAATTAGATATATATCTATGAAATAAACATATAAACCATATATATGACATAAAAATATATGAAACAAAAAAACTAAAACAACACACAATATATATATATATAAATATATATATAAGAAATAATAAAAAAACAAACAAAA
>NW_020870301.1:440511-443011 GCF_003789085.1 Penaeus vannamei
CATAACTTTTGTGCGATTCAAACACAGTTACTTGCTTTTGCCAGAGCATCAGAATCCTGAGGCTGTGTAAATAGCTGATTTTTAAATTTTGGAATAAATAAAAAAATATGACTACATAAAACTGAAAAAAAAATAACCAGAAAGAGTACTGTATGTCCACCAGTGCTCTGCTCCCCAAAAAAGGAAATTAAAAAATTGGCTATCTCTACAGCCTTAGTATAGGTTAGATTTAACATAAGTACTTTTTGGGGATTATTCAGGAAAAAACACTGGCAGTTATGAGGTATCGAAGACAGTAAACATTTTTCTTCGTCTTTTGGAGGTCGTCTTCCCTCCAATGGGGGGGGGCCAGTTTAAAGTTATATATGAAACGAAGCGCAATTTTATACTCTACATTATGCAAAAACAATAAGTTATCTCTTACCAACATCTTTTTTAATGATGAAATGAGTAGAGAAAGGTAGGCATTTTCTGGAATGGTACCCTTAATTCCATTTCTTAAACTTCGCATCTATGAAGGTGTACTGGTATATATATTAAGATTAACAAGTTTGTTTATATATTCTTACCAGTATGCCTTTTCTTAAAGAGTATTTCTAGTGTTTATATCTGGCATTAATAAGTCCTTATGAGGGGGAACAGAATCTCTAAAATATGCTCTTGTCCAAGACCTGGATAACATATTATATATGTAGACACTCCCAGTACAATTTAATTTCCAGCCCTTTGAAATTGGTTCAAGCTTGGTATTATCCTGTTGGAGATGGGAATAGAAATGGTAGCTTGGTTCTTTGGCATTAGTGCCAGCTGCATGGCAGATCTAACGAGTTCTATTTCACATTACGCAAGTGGTGCATGACATGGCCTTTCTTATCATCTTTTTTCATGTGTTAATGTGAGGTTATAGTAGTTTTTATTAGTATTTTGAAATTTATTATGAGTGTAAGACAGACTATACTAAAAAGGAAAAAGAGTGGTGAGAAAGAGGAAGGCTTTTAGCTACAGGTGTCACAGCTCAACGCAGCCATATTGGCACAGGGGCACATTGCAGCAACTGCCCATGGTTGTCTGAGTTCATGGATGACTGCTCTGACAGAAATCATTCATCTTCAGAGTTGGAACCACTGTTGCTCAGAAGACAATCTCACCCCTTTGACAGGTACTTTTTGGTGTCTGTTTGATTGATTGTAAAGCCATAAAGTAATGGTCACACTAGTTTGGACAGCAACACTGTCTCTCTCAACTACAGGCAAGATAAGTCACACACTGCATAGTATCCCCTATAGAGAAATTGCTCCACAAAAGACCAAAGTTAACAATAACCTCCTGGATGAACTACACATTGAAGATTGATGTGGATTCTATGAATATTGTTGCATATCGATTGAAAATTTACAAGATGTTAAAATTAGAAAAGCCAACCCACCCATTTTCTGGATTATCATTCACCATACAACGGTGGCAGGTACCATATTTCATCAGAAATAGAAAATCCAACAATATTCTTTGCAATAGCATTTTTCGCTATTAGTGTAATCAATAATGTACGAAATATAATTATGGACTAATAAAAACTAAAGTTAGGAGGGAGCAAATACTGTGCAAAGCAAAGTTTCTGTTGATTTCATCCATTATTGCTATTTTTGACAAACTTTATTTGTAAAGTGGGTATCGCTCAGTGCTGCTTTAGGCAGGGATTTTCATCACAGTTCCCTTCACAGCTGGGAAGTATCTCACTCTGTAAAAGGATCCCTGGACAGAAAAGATTAGTAGAAAGGAAGGACTTTATTTTCAGCATTTGCAGGAGCAGAGGCAAGGAGCAAGAATTGTATTGCTTGGGAGCTGTTTTTCTGATCAAATTGCAGCCATCTATACAAATGCATTCATGCCAGTTGAGGTTTGTTTTTCCCTCTGCAGAAATGTAATTAGAGGTGTAATTGATGGCAGTGCTCTGTATAAGCAATATAAATGAGGAGCCTTTCTATTTTGATTATATTTATTGTGCCTTCTCTGCCATTTTAAACTAATCATGTTTAGTTTGCAAGGGGTAATTATAGTAATTATTGTAATTACAATGAGAAAACAGTAAATATTACCATTAAAATAATAAAAAATAGCACACCACTCCCTTGAACCATCCAGGCCACAACAAAATTGTCAGTCATGCCTTGACAACCTCTGCTAGTATCATTCTTAAATCACGAAAGTTTAGCAGCTATCACAAAGAATTAAAATGTTTTGTCACATAGTTATAGATTTTGCTTTGTGTACTACAATTTTTAACAAGGATTTTAAGTGATCATGAAGCTTGTATATCAAGAAACCAGTACTGATAGGGACTTAATTATTGGAGGCACTTATTGGCTTATTATGTATATACAGCATTGCCTCCTCTTTTATTTGTGATTTTTTTATTGTACAGATGAGTTGTGGTGCGTGAACATGACAGCCTTGTATGCATGGGGAGCCAATAGCCACGGGCAGTTAGGCCTGGGCTATG
>NW_020870301.1:452091-516492 GCF_003789085.1 Penaeus vannamei
AATACATAAAACACAAAATCGTCTTCCACCGCCACCCACTTCCTCGCTCTGTCAGCATCCGTCTCTGTGAAGTTTCTTGTGAAAAGAAGTTTCTGTGAAAAAAGTTTCTTCTCCTTCTGTGAAGTTTCTTGTGAAAATCCCTTTCTTGTGAAATGATCTGTGAAGTTTCTTGTGAAAAAGTTTCTTGTGTTTCTGTGAAAGTTTCTTGTGAATGTTTCTCTGAAGTTTCTGTGATGTCTGTGAAGTTTCTTGTGAAATGACTCTGTGAAAGTTTCTCTGTGAAGTGTGAAAAAGTGAAGTTTCTTGTGTGAAGTTTCTGTGAAAATGAGTCTGTGAAGTTTCTTGTGAAAATGTTTCTCTGAAGTTTCTTGTGAAAATGACTGAAAATGAGTCTGTGAAGTTTCTTGTGAAAATGAGTTCTGTGAAGTTTCTTGTATGGCGATCGGGTTCACTGATCGAGCAAGGTCAGCAGGTCGACCACTGAGATCAGCTGAGAAGTTGCTGATGTGAAAGGTCAGTGTCGGAGAATTTAGAACAGGAGGAAAGGGGGGAAGGTGCAAAAGTGATGGTGAATTATTGTTTTTGTTGTTCTTTTGTTTTTTTGCATGTTCTGTTTGTTTGTTTCTCTCTCTCTCTCTTTCTCTTCTCTTTCTCTTTCTCTTTCTCTCTTCTCTCTCTCCTCTCTTCTCTCTCTCTCTCTCTCTCTCTCTCTCTCTCTCTCTCTCTCTCTCTCTCTCTCTCTCTCTCTCTCTCTCTCTCTCTCTCTCTCTCTCTCTCTCTCTCTCTCTCCCTTCTTATTAGACTAAGAAAATGAAGAAAATCATGAAAGCATTTCTTTCTCAGTCTTTCATCTTAAACGTTTCCATCTTATTGTTTACAAAAGATAGATAGAAAAAGATTTTTTTTAAGCATTAAGCTCACTCGATCTGCAAAAGCAAATCATTATAATCGTGGAAAATGATCATGCAGCCAGATAATCGCTTCTGCTTTTTATTATTTCAAGAAAAAAGAGTATTTTCTTCCTTTCTTTTTTTTTTTTAGCAAAGTGTCCGACGTAAATTTATCTTAAAAGTTTTGCAGTTTATCGTTTCTTTAAAGTTAAATTTCGTCCAGTGTCGATCTGGTTTAACAACGCTGTGGTTTTTGTTTTAAATTGCAAAAAAATATATAAGTGAAATGAAGATAGAATATTAATTTTCCGCAGCATGTTCCTGTACTCTGTAACTAAGAGTTAAAAATATCATGTGAATTTATCTGTTGTCGGAGGAAATGCATCTTGCCAACTCATCACAGACGTAAACAAACTAGGATTTGACTGAACATTTTTACAATTAAGTCGCAGTGTTCAGGAACATTACCCCGAGGTTCAATTGTACGACGATAATGCTTCTAATTAGTTCTATGACACATAAAACAATTACTGCGTGATTGATGGCTAATTTCTGCACTCGAATATCTCCATTTTTATCAAGTCTTCTCTTCCTATAACCTTATTCCGACCCTTCATCATTCTTTCTTCATCGACTCTTCCCTACCTCCTTCACGGTTTCCTTTTCCCTCCCCTTTCCTTCTCTTTCTTCCCAGTTCTCTCTTTCTCCTCCCTCCGTTCCCCTCCGGTGCCCAAACCGTGCGTCTTCCATCAGTTTTATAACGAGTCATCCACCGAAAACGTCTGAACAACTTCAATAAATCAAAAAGTGCCATGACGTCATTAATAGGCGCGCAGAAGAGAGGGGATGGCGACAGAGCGATAAGCAAAACGGTGCAAAACAGGGAGGGAAAGGGGAAGGAAAGGGTGGGAGGGAGAAGGAGGAAGAGAGAGTTAGAAAGAGGGAAGGAGGGAGAAGAAAGAGGTAGAGGGGGAGAACGGAGGCGAAGAGAGGAAAGGGTGGAGGAGAGAGAGAGAAGAGAGAAGTAGAGAGAGAGAGAGATAGAGAGAGAGAGAGAGAGAGAGAGAGAGAGAGAGAGAGAGAGAGAGAGAGAGAGAGAGAGAGAGAGAAAGAGAGAGAGAGAGAGAGAGAGAGAGAGAGAGAGAGAGAGAGAGAGAGGAAAAAGAGGAGGAGGAGGAGGAAGGCAAGAGAAAGGAGATAAGAACAAAGAAATGACGAAGGAGGGAAAAAGACGAGAGCCAGAGAGAGATAGCGAGATAGAATGCGTTGGGTGAAGAACAGCGAAAAAAAAGGCAATTATGTCCGCCATGCCTCATTGACCATCTTAATTAACAAGAAAAAAATAGTTCTCCCGATTTTGCTCATTAATTCAACACCCTTGCAATTACAGGAACATGGAATATTATCTATTTTCCTCTAAGCTTAAAATCTGATCTCCAGGAGCCAAAGTGATTTCCTCCCTCCCTCATTCCAGAAAAAGAAAAAGAAAAAGAAAAAAAAAAAAAGACAAATGATGCTCTCTCTCTCTCTGCACATGTTATCGTACATGAAATTTCCTTTTAATCAATATAAAACTGAATGGAATTCTAAACTGTTGGTCCATAAAGCAATGTCTTCAACATATATCTATAATCACATTTATCAATTTCGTTGTCGAGTATGCAGTGATTTGCAAATTCAAATGCAAATGAATTTCAGTATCTGAAGTATTTGTTGTCTATTTTTTCTTGATACAAATGGAGCCGTTTCGGAATCATATGCACATTTCTTGACTTTGGAGCACAGGCCAAGCATCTGATAACATCTCGGGAAAATGTTCACCTGTTAAATTGGTTTGTATTTTCGCTTGAACAGTCTGGACGCGACAGGAATCTTAAAACTAAAATGTAATCAAATTATGGAAAACAAACCTAAGCCTTTATCTAAGTGAGTACTATATATATGTGTGTGTGTGCAACTTGTCCAGTCATAAAAGATTGAATATGTATACATATATATGATACAAACACATATTTGTAAAAATGTATAGACATAGATATATACATAAACAGTCATATTCGTGAGCGTGTGCGCGTGTACGTGTACGTGTATACATATACATATATACAAGCACATGCACATGCACATGCACACGCACATGCACACGCACACGCACACACATGCATACGATATATATATATATATATATATATATATATATATATATATATATATTATATATATATATATATATATATATATATATATATATATATATATATATATATATATATATATATATATATATATGCATCCATAGGCCTTATTACCGCCGGCAATAAACTGTCTAACGACACTAGAAACTGTCGCTAATATCATTCGCGACACTTTCCCTGGCCGGTCGCGACAGCTGCTTGACGACATAGCTGTTGTAGGTCAATGTCCCATCACCACAAGCAGAGGTGTTGTTATCATGTGAGCCTGACCTACATGATCTATATAAATGGCAGTCGTGGACATTTTGCACCATAGCATACACATTAACAGTCTACCTAATGACTACTCTGCACTTCATAGGACAGACGCTTCTTTATGCAAATGTGGCCTGCACAGTTCACATTCATTAGTTATAGTCATCAGATGAATCTGCTCTCAATAGCTGGATGAGGCCAGGCAGTAAGCAAGCCTGAGGTAAAGCTCACCTTTACAATTGTTTCTGAATTCAATTTTAAAATCTTCCCAGGTTTGAAAGTGTTTGCTAAAATCAGCTGTATCTGTATCTAACTGTTAATTTTCAGCCAAGTCATTAGCAGCATATTCAAAATATAGCGATATGGGGGGGGGGCCTTGGGGACGAGGCCCACAGGTATGGAAAGGTCATATAGCACTATGATAAAATATTGCGGTGAAAAGGGCAAAATGAGTTAACGATTAAGTCAAAATATGTTAGATGTCAAAGGTTGTGGAGTGCTGTAGATTATTAGTATGGTAAAGAGGAAAAAACTGTATCCATGTTGACAAATGTAGAAAAGGTATGAATGAAGATATCCAGTCTCATTCATACCTTTCCTACAAAAAGAAGGAAAAGCAGAGTACCTTCAGGACTGACACAAAGCCAGCCGTTCGTCCTTTCAGCACAACTCTCATACTCTAGGATGTGGACAGAAGGGGATGAAGAAGAGGAGAGAAAGGAAATGGGGAGAAGAAAAGACCATGCAAAAGTAGCTGTGACGAGGGACGAGGTCCAAGGTAGCTGTTATCCTCTACAATGGGCCTCAGTGTCTGTTTCCCAAGCCCCCGCGACAATGAGCTTTAAGGGACTGGGAGGGTTGTATCTAGATAAATTTCTAACTGTAATAAGCCTAAAGTCATCGTAGAAAAGACCTTGATCAGTCCAGATTTTTTTTTCTGTTGTATAGATTTATTGATTGATATTAATTTTTCATAAGATTTGTATAAGCAGTGTGTGAAGTTTCTAAGCATTTCTTCCACTCTTCCTGTTTTACCACCAATTTTCTGTATAAGGTATCTCTTCCATATTTCATATGTGGTTTCCTCCATCACTGATTAATAATAAAGGACTCAGTAGATCCTTTCTCAATGCCTAGATTTCACTTGCAGAGTGCAATTTTGGGATGATCAAATCCTTAACCATACCGAGAGGCACTTTCTGGGTTGCAAAGGGAGCAGAATAAGTGTTCTTCGCCAAAATCTTGCATTTTCTCTGCAAATAAAAACTATGATACTCTTAGAAACTTGATTAATATTATGCAGACATAAAAATATAAGTCATTAATGGGGCCACTTCAACCCTTCCAATGGTACTCTCTCTGTCCATTGGTACCATTTCCGCTGTTCCAGTGGTACCTTTTTGTCTCTTCCAGTGGTGCCTCCTCAGTCTTTCCTGCTTTCCAGTGGCAACCCTATATCATATCACTTCAGAGGTTTTGAAACCAGCCTATGCATGCTTAGTTTGGCATTGATGTAGCAAAATATGAGACTGAGCAGTTGAAGATAGTTTGGAGACAGAAGAAGAGCAGACCTCAGGCTATACTGGCTTTACTTCATTCTCAGTCAGATAAATATATTTTTTTGCCACTGTGGTGTCCATTTGCCTTTTGTTTATCATTCAGGACATTAATTTTAATGATAATGTATGAAGTTCCCTCACTGAGATTACTTCAACACAGACAAATATTCCTGATTTGCAAGAAAAAAGGTTAACACTCAAAGGCCCTTATATACAATATAAAACTTTTTATTGATGAAAATACACATCCTTCACCACCTGCATCAATGACTAATTACAGCAGAAATTAAAAATTTTAAGTATAATTTACAAAGTAACTCAAGGAGAAAAAACAATAAAAATAAAGAGTACTGACCACAAATTTCTAATTTTTGGAATAACATTCCAGGACATTCATTTTTTTTTTTTTTTTTTTTAGTATCCGGAAGAAAAAATACAATTACACTGGTCAATGGTATTTGTTCTATATATAAAAAAAATCCTCGTACCCTACACTCACTACATGAGAATTGACGTGAATCTTGAAAGTATGATAATTCAGCATCTGGAGGTTTTGGAAAACTATGAATAAAGAAAATATCAGCATCACAGATGAAAACTGGTGAAATTATCAAAGGCACTTGAGGATAGTTTGTGGCTATGATACTATTATAAATCTTTATGACAGGATTCTAATATCATTTGCTGTTCTGTTAATTTACATGAGAAAAATTAAATAAAATAAAATCTGGTAAAATAAGCATCATGATAAAAGATTACATTCTAAACCTGCTTTATTTAAATGCTTTATATACGAATGAGTTCACAGCAAATAACGTAGAACTCCTACATCCTATTGGAAAAATATAATAAAATCTGGAGAACCAACATAGCATACATATTCATCTTATTCAGCTCTACAGGTACTCATGAATAGTACATTTAAAAAGGCACTGAATTATAAAAATATTTTCAATCCCTAAAAATGATGACAACTATTATTTCTATCTGGAACTTCCAATCTCTCTCAATCTCAATCTGGCAATGGCTCACAATCTAGTATTGCAAATTATAAAGGTGAATTCTATAGAGTAGTTTTTCCTAGTTCTATTTTACACTTGCATTCAATAATCCTTCATTTTGAGTACTTTCTTATATTTGTAAGTATCAAGTGCTTGTGAAGGAAACCCACAAAGCACAAACACCTATTGTTCCATGTTTTTACTTTACAATTGCCATGAATGAGGCTTGAGTGAACAATTGAATACTACACCATTCCATATTTAACTAGTCTGCTAAGCATACCCAGCATATAATTTTCTTTCCCCTTGGTCTTAATGAGAATCTACAGTAGTTGGTGATCATCAAAGAATAAAAAATAATAGATAAAAAAAAGAGTAAAATAAAGATGAAAAAACCCTTGATGACCAGACAAGAACCTGCTGGAACACTCACCATCTGTACACTTTACACAAAAGCCTTCCTTACATTCTTAGTGACTTCTTGCATCCCTTCAAAAGTAAACGATGAGTACACACAACATTCTCCTCATGAATGGTGTCTGATTAGCCAAGTTGAATACCATTAGCAATACATCTACTCCCTTCAGATAGCACACAAGTTACTATAGGATACAGTAATTTGTGCACTGTTTACTACCACAGAGATGCAATAAAACCACAAAGTGTAAGGAGACATTTTGTGGGAAATGTTCATCCTATCACAGTATGTATGGTGAGCTTTGAGTAAAAGACAATAATGCCCAGAGTACTTTTCGGCATTGCTTTGTACTCAATAGCAATTTAGAACTTGTTCTTTTACCATGAATTAAGTGTACTCATACACATTTAGGCATTGCTTAAAATTGAACTCACGTAAAACATTAATATTCTAACTGTTCCAATGCTAATCAGCACTATATATGATATCATCTTTAATACATTATCTCATTATAAAAACAAATTGCTTTACATTTAAACAAATTAATCTTTCGTAAAATATTAAGTATGCATATTAAGTTCATTATTACTGACCCACAGTTAAAATTACTATTCAAACGTAACCAATAACAGAATTTTCTGGACAAAAACATTGCCAAACCATAAAACAATTTTACCAACAAAACCCACATAAACAGATCATAGTTTATCATATGAAATTTTACAGTAAAAGATATTTTAAGACAAACTATTGATCTTCATATTGCTTTACAACAATGCCTTATAGTTCTTATAAATTCACTATTAGGTGAACCTTTATGTCTTTTAAATTTCTAAATTACTATGTTATAAGTACTAAGAAAAAGAACGAGAGAACAAAATGAAAACTTTCAAATTACAATGCGTGTTTTTTTTTCTTTTTTTTTTTTTTTTTTTACTTTTTCCTAACCATCTCATCAATTAAAATTTGCAAAAAACGAATCATAACTATAGCTCATCCTCACTCGTAAGATCATGGAAAGTTATTTTTGTCAACAGGTCATCTGCATCTCCCTTTGGCACGGGTGTGTATGCAGTGCCACCGTTACTCGCAGATTTGGCACTAGCCCCTGGACTGAGGGAAGGCACTCCAACAACAGGGTACGACCTCCTTGATGCATTCCTGGCTCGCAGAACCAGCACAGCAAGAATCAGCACCAATATGAGCAGGCACAGGAGGATACCCAGTAGGAACTTGTACCAGGACTGGAGGCTTTCATAGGCATCATGGAGAGTGCTTGGGTGACAATAGTTCTGACCCTGAAGAGAAGAAAAAATATAATTAAATACCCAACTGTTTACTCAAATGTCAACTGTGCAGACTATTGTTGTCTTATGTACAAAAAGCAGATGAGGGATTAATGTCTTGCATACTCTTGTGTAAATGTTTATTAATTCTGTAAGGTGTATATACCATACAGAAAGAACTACAACTGATATAACAAACCAAGTCTTTTTAATTTGCTATTTTCACACATTAATTAACACAATAGGCATCCTTTACTTGTCTACAAGAACTGAAATCTGTCAACCTCAAAAGTCAGAACAAAATGATTATATAAAATATCAAGCACATTTACATGCAAGGTTATACACTATATGACAATTTACAGGTTACAGCATACCTCATAAGCACTGTAGAGCACAGCATCTCCCCAGCAACCTGAGCATTCATAATCCTGTGGCCCTGAACAAGTGCGGCAAGAGTAGTGACAGGGCCTGCATGTAGGGGGCCCTGTGGCACCAAGCCTTTCCGGGAACCAGCCATAGTAGTTCTCTGGGCAAACGACTACACACACACCTCCATGCAGAAGCTGGTTCTTCTCACATTCTGTAAACGTAGGTTCAACTATCAGTGTCTGGGGAGTTCTAAAGGTTTTAAATGCTGCTAGATATTCATGTGTCATGAGGGCTACTTTATCATTCACATTTTCATGTTAATAAGCTTTATATTGCATTGGACAAGTTTAAATTGTCATGCAGAGACATCCATTTATTTTTGACAAGAAAAAATCATATCACAATTTAATATCAGTTTATAATAAAAGAGTAAAATATCAATAATCACTATGATTGAGAAAACTTTGTTCTAAAAATACAAAATATCATGCACTTTGATAACACTCCATATATATTTATGAAACACTGTCGTCTGCAAGCCAGCATCAACCCTACATCATTTAAATACTACTAACAAAATCCTCATCCACACATATAAAAAAAGCTGATGAAATGATACAAAATGTTATGTATGCATAAACATACAAAAAAAAAAAAAAATGTAGTAGATGCAGAATATAATAAGACTATTCTAAAAGGTTTTATCACATGCAGAGATGAAGTGCACAATGAGCAGTCTGTCACCTGGACCCAGACACTACGAACACGCTATCACAAATCTGTTTGCACATGGCATGGTCGCAACAACTTACAGATGGTGGTTAGTTGGCAGAAAGATTCCAAGTGTAAGATAACCCGTCTGGAATAAGAATCTGGGACAGAGTGAAAATGAAGTACATCAAGAGAGAGTATCAGGATGTGCTCTTGTCCAATAAAGAGGAAGGAGAGGCAGCTGTGTGATGATGTGGTGCTAAAATCACTGGATTTTCGCTCAATAATCATTTACCAGAAAATAAAGATTGGCCTATGGAAGAAGCAGGATCATTACAATGTCGTCAAATGAAAGGATAAATGAAAAAACTTCAACAAGAAGGTCTCTATGCAATATATAAAGTGTCTTTTCATCCTTTTCCTTAATATACAATTAGTCTGTTTAGATGCATGGCTGATTAAACAACTACTCTTAAGCCTTTATTAGTTTTGTTGTTCAAAAGGGATGGTTAGATTTTACTTAGTGAGGATTTGTTTAACTTATCTCTTTATTTTAGTCTGGCAATTTTAAAAAAGGTTAATCTGCAACAACTCACCTGTACAGTGAGCAGGCGAGTGTTGCCAGCGAGGCCCCACACCAACACGCACACCGACAGCCAACACCACCACACAGCTGCAGTCTTGCTCACCCAACTTCATTCCACCTCCAATACCCCAGCCTTTATACCCTCCTGCAGCCGCCACTTGCCGCAATGACAACCGACGGCCGCAAAGGTAGCCAAGAGACTTGTGGTGTTTGAGTGGTGGCAGCTCAAAAAGCAGCAATATGAGTTTTGAGCAACAATGGGAGGAGAAAGGAAGAAAATAGAGGAGAAGGGAGTGGGAAGAGAGAATAAAAAGACATAATGTAAGAGTAAATTAGAAAAGAATTTTGCAGGCTGTTAAATTAAAAAGAAGAAAAAAAAAGGCAACATTGGATGCCGTAGGAAAGAGATGAAGTATGGTTGTTTTCAGAGTGGGAGTGAATATATATTAAAGGTGAAGTGAGAGACAAAGCTTTAGTACATAGATTATGTTAGGAGACTTTCTGGGCTGTGTAAGATGCATGTGGAAGTAAATTCTATGAAGACAAGAGGAAAGATATACATAAAGGAAACAACTTCAGTAAAAGACAAGACAGAGGATGATTAGAGATTATAACGCATACACTCATCTGCTGAGAATAAACATCACATAAATCCTGATTTGCAAAATGCTGGATTTCATTAGTAAAACAAAAATGGATAAGATAAAACATCATGAACAAGTTGATTCCACTTGACTAAATCTTAACATAACCTGAAACAAGCTTAAACAATGATGTTCCTCCCTGACTACAGATTTTCTCTTCACCCAGGTACAAGGACACCATCAGCTGTCACAAAGTCTTTCCAATTGTCCAATTACTATTTTAATCACCTGGTAACCAAAGGGATATAGTAACATGTATTCAAACTTATGTTAAGTACTATGGCTTACAAACAGAGAGAGAAATACAGTAACTTTAATAGCATAAATAAAAATTGCATGCATGGAAAAAAGTAAAAGAGGTTCAACTTATAAAATCATAAACAAGCTGGACTAAGCCATACAATATGGCAGCAACAAATATATACAAAAGCCCCCAAGAAGCAAGCAAAAAAGTACAGAATATATCATGAGTCAGCCAAGCAGAACAACAGTTCATCCTCATCCACAATTCGAAGCCTGCTTTTCAAGTCAGATATTTTATTGAAAAAAAAAAAAAACAGAAAAAAGAATCTGAAATATACACATACATGTACATTTTTTTTCTTATTTTTCTTAAGGATTACAGAGGCTAAGAACTGTGGAAACATGATGTCCATCTGAAGACAATATGCAAAAGAAAAACTTAGCTCTGCTCTGCTACAAGTAACTTACGGAGGAGAATCTCCCTCTTCTTCTTAGTACCCACGTCTGTATCAATTAGAAAAGGTTGCGAACATTCTGAAACATGCAGAAATCTCATACAGAGTTAACCATCCCTGGATAATATGCTGCTGCTTTGAACCAATGATAGTATGTATATACAAGTATTTTAGTTTCAGCACTGTACCCCATGCATACCTATGCAAAGACAGCCCTGTTTAGAATTCTCTATCAGTTGGCATTAATCCTTAGCCCATTTTTCTCCTTTCCTCTTGATTATAAGTTAGAGTCTGTACTGTTTTTGTCTAGCTGTTAAGGGATGGCAAACCTGCTGTATACCTACTTTAATCATATATTTCTCAATTATAAGAAAACAATGTTCATATCAAATGAATGCGGTTTCATGCAAATTCATGCCTGGCAAAAATATAAAAAATAATAATAGGAAAAAAAAAAAGTGTGTCTCTAAATACAAGCTCCTTCGAAGGATTGACATCACAATATAGTAGTGACTGTTTTACTTAAAAGTTTTATTTAATTAGCAATAATCTAGTGACTTTCAAAATTAAACAAACTGCAGAACATCATTGTAACATTCAACAAAAACCCAAATCTGTCTAAATATGAACAATCTGAACAACATAAACCTTCTGTAATCAAAAACACACTTTTCTATTTATGAGCTAAATAACACCAGCAATAAAACCAAAACTGAAAGAAAGTGACGGGCAAATCAAATCTTGCTTGTGGAGCATGTGTTATCTCAAACCATGCTAGTTCTTTCAGTCAAGTGTTTCATCTTAAATTTAGAGCTTTTGATGAAGTATACAGAAAGGGAGTGAGCGTTCTTAATCTTTTAATTTTTTGTTTTATGATAATATTTGCTAAAGAATCTAGTATTTTGTAAGAACATCTCATCAAGAATTTCAATAATGAGAAAACAATAACCAATTGTCGTTAAGCTCTTGTTTTGAGAGATTATAATTGTCCAACACTGAAGGCATTAAAAATGACATGACTTGAAAAAAGGGGGACTGGCACTTGACTGAAACTGCAGCATGCACTACAAAAAGAGGGGAAAATCAAACCAGAGTACAAAATGTGTAAATCAACATACATGTTCCCTCCACCTTGAAATGTTAACATAATATAAAAAGCATTTATAAAGTTACCTTGTTTCTCCCTAACTAATGTTTTACCATATTCAATATTGTATAAAAAAGAAAACTAGGAAAACCTCTCATCCCAAAGAGATATCTTTGACTGGCATTAAAAAATATATATATATTTACATACAGAACTGTCTTGGGTGTTAGCAATCTCTAAGAGAAGACACTATCTTTTAACATTTTCCTCATCCTACTGCAAGATGCACTGTAACATTGGAGAAAGACAGCATGCTTTATGCTTCTATCAGGAATAATCAAACTATGCTTTATGTTTCTATTAGGAATCATTAACCTATTTCAAAAGTATGTACGAGTGGCACACAAACCTTGAGATGTTATTAAAGTTTTGCTCATAAGCTTCACTTTCATTAATGCCCATCAGCTTTTAACAAACTAATTACAAACTTTAACCAATTAAGGCTCAAACACAAGTCTATTCTCAAGATTACTGTATAAAAAAATTAAGTATAACAGTAAAGAGAGATTTTGACTTCTCAGATATGTAACTCGGATTTTGAATGACTCCTTAAGAGTCTAAGACCACTTCAGTAATAATTTAATTTTTTTCTCATAATTTACAAAGTGGCAGACATCACCATTATGAAAAAATTGCCACAAAATATATATTCAGCTCTTAGTTAGGTCAGTGCAATGTAAATACATTTGATTGTAGACTAAGCATTGAAATATTGCAGTTTGACCTGATTACCATAGATTTTAAACCCCTGGATCTGGATGCTGTTGCGATCACATCAAGGAAAAACTTGGTCAGCTACATGGATGACGTGAACAAAGAGTAAAGAGCGAACGCCAGGGTGACAGAAAAGACTCGCCACGAGTGCACAAACCTCTCGGAATGTGATTTGACTCATTTGGCGTTTAGAAGGGGGCTTTAGCATTATTCCCAATGATAAATGAATGTGGAATGTAACGGGCGTAAGCAGTGACTGGAAGAGCACCGGCTCTAGGGAGGACGCCATTTCCATGCTGAGCACCATATTCCTGGCAGTTGTTACATAAAATTTAAAATTACAAAAGATATATGACAAATAACCACATATTCCATACATTTTTTTCTCTTGCACAAAGCTATTTACTACATAGAGAGATGATATGGAGTCTGTGCAAGGAAAATAATTACCATCTGGATAAAGCAAATCAAGAGACAAATGTGGACATTGGAAAATGGCGATAAAGCTAAAAAAGTTTTCACAAAATAACTTCTCAAAGGGGAGGCACAGAGTCTTGTCACCGCTCATGGGTGTTCATGCACATCCGGCCTACACGCCGCATGCCCGGGGTGCTGGCCACTTACATAACAATTGCAACCAGATCCAGGGGGTTAATTGCATACATATGGATTATTTTTTATATTATTTCAATGATAAAGATATTCCTTGAAAATCACACTCATGATAAAGTTAGTTTCATTAAAGGACCTGAATACTAAGATAAGAAACAAGTTCATGGTATCTAATAATCAGTTGACAGAGATTAATTAGTATAAACTACCAAAGTTAAAAAAGACATGGATAAAAAAATCTTTTTATTTAAGTCACTTGTGACCTCTTTACAAAGACAAACATACGATATGTGACAGAGAACACTAAACTTCTCCACAACCATTTCCCTCAAAAAACTTGTAATATATAAAAAGATTTGCAGCTTTAAAACACCAACACAGAAAGTTCCTTAATTGTAAATACACACACCTCATAAAAGAAATCCTTCAACCAGTTTCTATCAAGCATTCACAATTGAGCTCAGTATTACATAACAAAGAAAACAAGTGAACAGGCAGGCAGGCTGACAGGTACTTAATATAAATGAACTTCAGCATTATACAGAGTCATTCAAGCTGAAGCCACACACTGTCACTAAGCTTACTAAAGAATACTTCAATTCACTTCTTTTCATTTTCTCTTTCAATTTCAGTCAAGTTTACAAGACAAATTGAAAACTTGCAAAGATGAAAACTCACCAATTTTAATACTAAGAAGAAAATACTTGCACCATCCTAAAAGTAAGACATTACAATCCCTCGGCCAATGTGCCGATCATGTTCGATTCCAGATGAAAATGCACGCAGACTTGCTCTCCACGTTATCATCTTTCTCTCTCGACACACAAGAAATATTTCTCACACATGCAAAAGAGGAAAAGTAATGAGTACACAAGAAAATCAAATAATCCAAAATATATATTTCCTGCCTCTTTGGACCCTACACTCAAGAATGAATGTGAAGGAATTCTGCTCACTGGAATTCTTAACAAATGTCTTCCTTCTACTAACAACCAAACATACATCAAACAGAAGAAACTAAAAAGAAATTTCACAAATAAAAGGAACTCAAAGTAGAGAAAATCTGTCTTTTCTTTCTTCACATTCTGGACTTTTAGGTTTTAACACAGAATCACAGTACAATTAGTGACAGCATAGATAAAAATATTCCATAACGACCAAAGCATACACATAAAGAAGGGAATCTGACGGAACATTGTACTTCAGCTTTTCCCAAACTTCTGGACACGACCCTAATCACAGATTTTTTTTTGTCTGGTGGCCCTCAGAGTGGAAACAATTTCTGTGTTTCTTCATTCAGTTTCATCCCAAAAAAGAAAAAAAAATTGTATTGAATTTTACTATACTCTTAAAAAGCAACTGATACCTCTGCTGATGCAACAAATTCCAAATTCTTTTAATTATATTTATTTTGATTTACTTTATTTTTTCGACAGACCACAGGAAATGAGGGTCACAACCAATGTCTTGAGAACCACTGCTTTACAGTACTGAGTAAAACTAACCGACCCCTGCAGGTTTGACGTGACAAAACTATTTCAAAACTGTCTCTAGAAAAAGGAACATGACACAGTTCTTACAATTAAATATAATGCAGCTAAAAGAAATGCAACAAGAAGAATGACTCCTAACATATGACGGATTGCAACAAACAGTGAACAATAAAATGATACCTCAATTCTCAGAAAAAGTGGTATATACCCAAATAGGAATAACCCTAGCTTATTCATACATCATGATTACTAAACCATTATCAAAAACTTCAAAAGCAAAGACAAAATATATAGTCCATGGCAACAAATGTGTATCATCTTGCTAATAATATCAACTCTATCAAATAACAAAGACTATTAAAACAGTAAGAAAAGAAATAAAAGATAATGCCTCATAAATAAGAATCAACAAAAGAAATCAGAAAAGATCAACAAATCATTTTGCAGTAAAAAGAGAGAAACGGAGATGTGTAAAACATTTGGCAACATTCTTTGAACTCTTACACATTATGAAAGATACAAAAAAAATGTAACAAATCAAAGAAGCTTCTGACAAAGTCACTATACAGTGATGTGAACCGAGGTTAAGAAAACCCATAACGTGGAAAGGAGAGAAAATGCCGACCCCACTGTATTAGACTCTTTGGATTCTAGCAAAATTGCTGTCTCTGGCTTTTTATACCCTGTTTGGGAGCACTTTTGTAAGGGAGAACGCAATATGGAACTCATTCTGTTACAATACATTATTGCGTGAGGAACTATGCTACAGTAAGTTTATACAGTATATGCACTGGTTGGTAAGGTAAGGCAGGTAGGTTAAAGTAAGTAGGCAGGTAGGCAAGTAGGGTGTGTGTATGTATGTGTATGTGTATGTGTGTGTGTGTAAGTGTGTGTGTGTGTGTGTGTGTGTGTGTGTGTAAGTGTGTGTGTGTGTGTGTAAGTGTGTGTGTGTGTGTGTGTGTGTGTGTGTGTGTGTGTGTGTGTGTGTGTGTGTGTGTGTGGTGTGTGTGTGTGTGTGTGTGTGTGTGTGTGTGTGTGTGTGTGTGTGTGTGTGTGTGTGTGTGTGTGTGTGTGTAAGTGAGTGTGTGTGTGTGTGTGTGTGTAAGTGTGTGTGTGTGTGTGTGTGTGTGTGTGTGTGTGTGCTGTGTGTGTGTGTGTGTGTGTGTGTGTGTGTGTGTGTTGTGTGTGTGTGTGTGTAAGTGTGTGTGTGTGTAAGTGTGTGTGTGTAAGTGTGTGTGTGTGTGTGTGTGTGTGTGTGTGTGTGTAAGTGTGTGTGTGTAAGTGTGTGTGTGTGTAAGTGTGTGTGTGTTGTGTAAGTGTGTGTAAGTGTGTGTGTGTGTGTGTAAGTGTGTGTGTGTGTAAGTGTGTGTGTGTGTAAGTGTGTGTTGTGTGTGTGTGTATGTAAATGTGTGTGTATGTAAGTGTGTGTGTGTGTGTGTGTGTGTGTTTTTGTGCGTATTTGTGTGTCCAGAAAATTGAGTGTGTGTACATATGCGTTTGCATGTATAAGTGCATGTCTGCATTTGTGTACGAGCCCAAGTTTGTGACATGTTTGTAAGTGGGAAAGTAAACATGAGGAAGTGCATGTGATTAAACGTGTGCATGTTTATATGTGCACATGATCATGCAGAAGTTTGAAATCATGTTTGAAATCATATACTGTACAAGTGGAAAGTTTAAACTAAAATGAAAGTATTATGTATTCTGGAACTTCCTTCAGCGACTTTTGAAACAAGCTTCATTGTAGTCCTTTAACAAGCAATCACTGCACCTTAAAGTATGGTAAAATCTGAGAGGTTGTTAGAGTGAAGTATAGGAATAAAAACAAAAAAGCTCTTCCATAATGAACCAATAATAATACAATACAAATCCTTTGTGAGGTAAACTTGCATTCATCATTAAAAACTAAACACACTCATTAACACAGCTGATGCGCTCTGGGATTAAACAAGTGCAGAATATCTCATTTCATTATCTATATATACCTATTCCTGTAGAATCATGCAAACTTACATCCTACTCACTGTCAAAAACATAACAATCATTAACCATATGTGATTCAAGATACGTCACCAGCTGACAGCGGCAACAAGATCAAAAACCTTCATTCTGTTCCATTCTTAAGTACCACATTAAGATTACATGAACACTTCAACATACAATACATACAACATATCCAGCACCTGCCTGCACATGTGCACATGATATCTTTCTTCACATCCTCAGTACTCTGGCAAGTAAAGATCAGAAATGGCTATCGTGAAACCCGCATTATTAACTCTACCTCTTGTGTTAGAACTCGTATAAAAACACGCTATTTCGTTCCCTCTCATATCACAATGCATTAGGATATATGCATGCAATTATTCAAGACTGATATTGCCAAATGACATCTTCATTTACTCCCTGACTATTTACAGGAGATTGAAATAAATACCTAAAATGCATTTGTTAATCCTACTATTAACTGTACAAAAGAAAAATTTACATCTTTAAATCTGCTCAAAATTATCAATAGATTAATGGATAAAATTATGAACTTCTACTCCACGCAATCAGTTTCAATTTATTCTATATTCTGATTCTGAGAATTAAATAAAACCCCACTCATGAAGATGACTATGCTTAGTACTTAGTATCTGGAATGTTCTAAATTTTTATTTATTACTTTTTCAAAAGTTTAGTACAGCTTTTTTTTCCTAAACAATCCATATCTTTTAAAACAATAAATGCATTTAAAAACAGACTGAGACAAAACATCATATAGATACATCTTGTATTATACTTCTATCATATTGCAATAAATAAAAAGTGCATTTTGCTATTTCACAAATATAAAATTAAATGTCTATTACCAACAAAAGAAAAGTGTGAACCTTCCTACTACTACATAAATAGCTATTAATCTTTTAAATAATGATTGACAATTTACATTAAAATCAGAATCAATATTGCACCAAAAGATGACACAAAATCCTTCCATTATTACTTGTGTTCTCTAGAACTTCTTAAGAAAAAGTAACAAAACACAAAAGTGTCTGCATTAAAACAATTATTTGTTTCTTCTTTTCTTTTCTATTCCCTCTGAGTCTTACACAATGAATATGACATTTATTCGTATTTCCTTTTCCTTTCTTTTTCCTCCTTCCATCCCCCCTCCCCAAAGAAGGATTTTCAAACTTGGCATCACCTGATGAGCACCATTTCTCAATAAAAAAAAAAAAAAAAGAAAAAAGATGAAGGAAAAAGATGCAAGTCACAAATAGGACACCACATTCATACTTATTTACATAGTTGTGAGAGGTGGTGATGCACAGCGAGTTATACAGAGCTCACTGCAAAGTGTTTTTTCATTCCATTTTTTTTAGCAAAAGAGATTGCAATCAATCAACATTCACTATTTACAACTCACAGTCATCGAGCTACAACACACGCATCGGAAAGTTATAGTCTTATATCAAGGTCACCCATGATTCTTTAAAAAATGATAAAAGTACATCTGTTGGTGACAGTAGAACACTTTTTACATCTGGGCAATGAAACTGTCCCCTCATACCATAATACAGGGAACGTTACTCATACAAGTACTAGGTAGCAAAGCCAACCAGTTTAACCATAATACGAAAAAAAGTCATCTTTGGTTACAAGTGAGGTAAGAAAACTCGTACTCAGGTCCACCCATGCAAATACATAAATAAATAAAAAGCAAAGGAAAAATAAAATAGATTAATGGCATAATTACCGATAATAAAATTAAATATAGAAAATTCACCAAAAAATACTGTAGACAAAGAAAGGTATAATTCTAATTACCAACATGCTACATATTCAAGCCTTCCTAAAAAGAAATGAAAAAAATCAAAAAATAAATAAAATAAATAAATAAATATTGAAAAGCATAAGAGGCTCTCTTTTCATCCGTTGAACTTAACCTTACAAGAAGCAATAAAAAAGACGCTCGGCAAAAATAATTCCTTAACCTACACAGAAACTGAACGACAGTCTAACTTCCTTCCTTATTGAACCTGGACTCAATTTTACTGACACCAAGAACTGGTATATCTATATTGTCAACTTTAAATCTGTCACTGCACGAAAAGTCCTCGGACTTGTAACAGCCAACATGCAGCTGGAGCCATCATGAGTACAAAATATATGTAATGAGCATAATACAAGATCTGTGAAAGTCTTATAGTATCCATCAAACTATTGCTGTACACACGCAAAAATAATACTAATGGTCTCTCGTAAAGGAAATGTGCAATAGTTTCACACACTCTTAATGGCACTGGTATAAAATACTTCCACATTCTTGAAGGAGTAATAAAATCATCTCATCTTACAGCTACGAATATCCATGATACGAGGAAAATAGTGATAATGAGGAAAATAGTGATAACGGAGTCATAACTGAAATCAAAGCCCTCGTGATATAAGGACAAAATATTGAGTAACTGACAATAATATCAATAATACTAATAAATAAAAGTGGCAAATATGATAATATTACTAACAATAACATGTATATAATGACAGGAGGCACCTAAAATGTAGCCATAGGCTCGTGGAGAATCTACCAGAGTTGTCAAGCCACAAAAAATGTTACAATTTTCTTTTTCTGAGGTCCCTGGCCAACACCCGCTATCTGAGTTGTTGGTTCTTACAACTCGCTAAGGATAACTAGTAATAATTTTCACTCCGATTTTAGCCCCTTCTCTGAACATTATATAAGCAAGATGTCTATGAAACTTTTTTATATATATTTTCTTTCGTGGAAGATGCGCCACAAACCCTAACAAAGGATTTTTCGGCTTGCTAGTCTACCACAAGTCTTTGATCGGACTTCCATTTTATTTCCCGATTCTTCCACCTTTCTGCAACCCTTATTCACATAAACATGCTTAAAAATCAACTGGGATTCTCATATGACAACTGGAAAACTGAACAAAAAATAGATAAATAAAACATGTAAAATAAGAAAAAAAGAAAAAGAAATCTACCCAAAATATTGAGCGGAGGCTAAAAATCTCCCCCTCAAATAATTGGTGGCTAAAACTCTGGCTCCAACACTAAAGCTCAACACTCACAAGGCTATCTAGCCCAAGACTACAGAGGCAGCTTCAAGATATATATATATATCTAAAGTTTGTAGAGTAAAAATGAGTATAAAATGCCAAAGGCACTCTATGAAACAATTCTCAAGGGCAGATGAGAAGTCTGAGCTTCCACTTTTTTAAAAGCCTTTTTTTTTTTTAGCTTTCAACATCTATACATCAAAAGAGCTGGAGGGTTTTTTGATTTAGTATTTTTTTTTTTTTTGGTTTTTAGTTTTTTCTTTAGTTTCAGTCTGAGAACTTTGCTGAAAATTATAATTAATAAACCCTGGAATTATCTGGTCAATATTGCTATCAGTAGACTGACCTCCAACACCATCTCAACCCTTGGCTTCACAAGCATTAGGCTGTGGATATGGCCGTCACTCTACTGACCTGCACCTGAAGGGCTTTCTTCCGCTTTACCCTAAAACAAGGGACTCATCATCCTCAAGTGTAAATCCATTCATTATGTTGTACAAATAAAAAGACTAAAAAGCTAATATCCTTGACACTAACTGCACCTAACTAACAAAGTTGGCTGCTGTAATAAGGCCGGCGATGCACTATCCGCAGCCCCCCCCTCTTGCAGGGCGTCACACTTAGATTCACTAACAAGTGTTCCTGCGCTGACTGAGGCCTCTCCCAGCGGCCTCCTGCCATGAGGGAGCTCGGGCCACCCCCCCGCGCACAGCACTTTCTGCGGGTTAGGCTGACCCACAAGGATACCACCCACCACCAAGTGCACCACCACCACCACAAGGCACAAACCTATGCAGGCCCCAGCGGCGTCCACGCGGCTGCATCCAGGTGGCAGCGCCTTCTTGATGGCCGTCAGCTGTAGCGTCTGGGGCGTCGGAGTCGGTGAGGCTGCTGCAGCAGACGAGTGGCCCACGCCCATGCTGTCAGGGTCCCGAGTCTCTGTTTTTCCTTCAGTGGTGTCGATGGACTGGTGCACAGCAGGGTCACTGGTGTGGGAGTCGTCGGGGGACTGGCTGCCCTGCTGCGGGGACACCGGCTGCCCGGGCTCCGTTTCCGTGCCGTAGAGAATCAGGCTCCATTCCTTCACCTCAGCTTTGTCTGTCAAAAACAAGATCCATTAGTCGAATGGCACTTTCTTACTGCACTTCAAGGGAAACAGGAAAATGATTATTGCATGCTTCTTCATCTCCCTACTTCCTGTGCTCCCTCCCTCCTGTATCTCTTCTATGTATATCAATGATCCGCTTCTCACCCTAACCAGTTATCTGAATCACTGAAAAAAAACATAATAAAATAGTAATGCAACTCATAGAATATTATTAAGTTAAAGAATAAAATTTATCCAAATCATAAATATTTATATCCCTAAAAAATGAAAATGGAAAATCATAAAAAAATACATGCACAAGCATTGACCATAATGCACAGGTACTAAGAGCACACTGAATAAAATAGAGAAGAAAAAAAAAAAGAAAATGGCAAAATGAAAGACTATACAGCACGTTTCCTTAGATATTGGAATAATAATCATAACAAAGGTACAAAGACATCAGCCACATTCATATACTGTAATTATTCTTCTTGTTCACAATCCCCCATATACAAAAGCAGACCATAACGATGGAAATTAACAAAAAGGACGTCATGCCTCCTCTATAAGGGAACTCTGGCGCTCATGCAACGCCCTTTGAGGTGTATCCTGATGGATCTTCACAATGCCATTCTTGTCCTAAAGCACAGTGGTTACAGCAGTCATCCTCAGTACGGCAATTCTTACTACAGCTTTTATTTTCAACTAGTTGCTGTTCAAGTACTTATCTTCAGAATCAGACATGGTCATTCTTACTTTTAAGGAACTTATTCTTTACTACTGCACGCTTCTTTGGCATCAAATCCGAGGGGAATTTATCCTAAGACACTCAAAGAAACTCAAAGCAGACCTTACACTAATGACGAAACATGCAACTGGTTTATTTCCGAAGCAATAGTTCTTGATTTCGACAGTGGCGTTAAGATCTTTAGAAAGCCTACAAAGGATGGCTACGATGGCGGAAGAATGAAAGATGGCGAGAGAAAACAGTGCTTGATGTCCCTTGTCGGGTATCAGTGACCACAGAGTCTATTAACTGATTTTTTTTATTTTACTAACAAAAAGTATTATCATACATTGCCACAATTATACTATGAAAGCATCTAAAATGTCTGGAATTGTCTCATGCTTCTCTCCAGGAAAATTTAGATGCACCACCATTCTAGACGCAATTGTAATACTTCGCCATGCAGTAGCCCTTCACTAAACAAACGCTTTATGTTCCCAGTTTTAAGATTTTTAGAAATAACTATCAACTTTCTATTACATAATGAAAATGAACAAACAAATTAATAACAACACATCGAACGAGCCTTTAAAACGGACTTTCCTTTCAATCGTCTTTAGTTCAACATTTACACGAAACCATGCTCCTGGAACAGCAGCAACAGTAACAAAAGAAATTCTCTGGCTGTGACATCAACACGGGGTCTCCACATAAAGCATGCAACAACTGCCATTTAGAGCTACCATTCGCATGCTGATTACGAGGGTGCTGCTACCGAGGGAAGATCGGGGAATCCCCTTCTATTTACCCTTGTGATGGGAGCTGTCGCGGTGGTTGGGCGGGCGAATGGGGGCAGGATGTGACTCGTAGTGTGGAGGTTGTGGGGGTAAAGAGTATGTGGGTTTTTTAGACTGGTAGGAGTGCCATGGTCTGGATGTGGTACCAGGTGTGGTAGATGTGGTGGTCGTGGTAGGAGGAGTGGTCGACGGGTAAGGAGGAGGAGGACGGGAGATGGCCGGGGCGGTCTCCCTTCCTCCCCCGACCCCCCCACCACGGTCTCTGCGCCCCCAGCGTGCCTGCCACTTGTCTGGGTTTATTCTGGTGCCATAAAAGATGAGTGTCCAGCGCTCCAGTAGGGTGGCTCCTAGAAGGCAGCAGCAGGAACAGAAGGGTCAGCAGAGGCAGCAGCAGGCAGGAAGGGGGCAGTGCACTTTAGCTACACTATCAAGGAGGTCTGCCTCTCCCCGGGTGCGCACAAGAGTAGAAATCTCAGCCCGTGAAACCCACAGTAAATACAGTACTACTACCCCCACCACCAAAGCACTGGTTCAAGTCCACTAACGCTATCGGTCTCACACAAGAGAATTATCCAACACAGTGTATTTTGATGGGAAAAGTTGAGGTAGCCATTACCCTGGTGGAACCTATGATTCATATTATGAAAAGCAGGGAGAGTAACCACTAGAAAATATAAAAAATCTAAGTATAATACATACTGGACCCTGATAAAAAAAAATATCTACACTTTGGTGCAAAAATCTTAAAAAAAGACAACCAAAAATGATAAATGTTGCAAATTTCCATCACCAGAAATCTCAATCAAACTCTCAAGAGACAGAGAGAGAGAAAGAGAGAGAAAAAAACATGCAGTTAGATTCAGGCATTGTATTATAGACTTCATTTTAGTTTATCCTTAGCATATAAATTGGAAAACAATGGCCACACAAAAGGAAAAATCCTTACAAACCACCATGCATCTTTTTCCCCTCTTAACTCTCATAGAAATCTAAATCTGGCAGTGTGATTTATAACCATCTTTTAATTGTGCATCACTAAAAATTATTTTCTCTTTCAAAATAAATAAACCAATAAAACCATCGTAACAAATCTAACCAGAACCCCACCATCTCCCCAAAACCTTCTTTCCCAATGCATAAATGTATATTTTTCCCATTACAAAAATATACCTTTTTTTTCTGAACTATGACAAAGGAAATTAATCAAAATATCAGCCTTAATAATCACATTTCCTCTCTCTGCTCAGGTATAATACAGGACATGAAAAAAAACTAACTATAGGGGCCAAGAACATTGATAATCCCTCTTATATCAATTTCAGATCAATCTTGTAGAATTCTCTATGTCAGGATTCCTTTTCATTACATATGTTGTCGGAAATAAAGACAAAAATAATGACAATGACAAGAAAAGCAACAAGGATAACGATAAAGATTATACTAATAGCGATAAGGATAGAAATAATGGTAATACTAACAGGAATAAGGATAATCATAATGACGATATTAATTGCAATATTAATAAATATCTACCAATATCAATCAAAATAGAAACAATAATAATACGATATAAAATAACAAAAAAATACAAAACAGACAAATAAATAATAGTAATAAAAATAATAATAATAATAATAATAATAATAATAATAATAATAATAATAATAATTACGCCCCAGGAAAACAAAATAAAAAATAACACCACCAAAGGCGCCAGTCCATTCTCATCAAAATCATTCGGGAATATCAAAGAGAAAAAACATTTTTCCGGCACAAATATCCATTTCAAAGCCTCCGAAATTATTGTTCTTTGTTTAAACAACTCAAAAACATTAGCAAAAAAAATATATATATATGTTTGCTTCCTTGTTAAAATTACAAAAAAAGTGAATATCATACCTTTAAAAATATCTTGTTAATTTATATGAACACTTAAAAATGAAATTAATTATCAAATGTTATTCATAATGCAAATTCATTATATATATATATATATATATATATATATATATATATATATATATATATATATATATATATATATATATATATATATATATATATATATATATAAATATTCATATTTTAAGAAAAAAAACAATGGAAAAAAATAAGCTCTGAGAAAATCAATAAACTCTACAATTTGCCTCAAGACAACAAAACACATTAAATTTAAAACTAAACTCACTATCTATAAAAACTCCATCTAACTTATACTTTTTTGTTGCACTTCAGCTCCCTTGGAGATCTATGAAAGCCGACTTCTGAAAGTCCTTAAATACAAGTGTTCATGGAACTAACAACCTTTCTGGGGAGAGAGGAATAAAGACTAGAATGCCTTCCACACCTATACTACCAAAAAATAAATACAAAAATACTTGAGTCAACTGTGGATCACTTCCCCATTTTTACACAGCCCCCGCCCCCAAAATATTTAAACCAAACCACACCTTATTTCAATACGAATTCCGCACACTAAGGTGGTCACACACATCCTTTTGCAAATACTGAAACCTACATATTTTGCACTGTTAACATCCTCCTCTGGAAACTCATAGCTGTACAGTCAATAAACTTTCTTTTGCTTTATTGCTTTGCTTATTGGCATTCCCAGCCTACATTCCTTCCCCTTCAAACATCTATATTTTTTCAAACAACATCTTCAGACTCCACCTACAAGGAGGGTTATAATCTTCTCACATTCACTCTTGGAGAGGACAAGTTTGATGGAGACAAAGATCTTAAATAGTTATTGGTTCTCTGCAAACCAAGTCTGCTACTCAATCTATAGAACATAGAATTCATATACAACCAATATAAGTAGGAATTGATGGGTATAGGTATGAGTGTGTGTGGATATCATGTATGTGTGAGGATATTGTGTGGATATTATGTTGTGTGGATATTATGTATGTGTGTGGATATTATATGCATGTGTGTGTGTATGTGTGTGGATATATGTATGGATATTATGTATGCTTGTGTGGATATTATGTATACGTGTGTGGATATTGTGTATGTGGATATTGTGTGGATGATATATGCGCATATGTGTGATATTACGTATGTATGTGTGTGTGGTGTGTGTGTGGATATTACATATGTATGTATGTGTGTGGATATTACATATGTATGTGTGTGTGTGGATATTACATATGTATGTGTGTGTGTGGATATTACGTGTGTGTGTGTGTGGATGTGTGTGTGTGTGTGTGTTGTGTGTGTGTGTGTGTGTGTGTGTGTGTGTGTGTGTGTGTGTGTGTGTGTGTGTGTGTGTGTGTGTGTGTGTGTGTGAGTGAGTGAGTGAGTGAGTGAGTGAGTGAGTGAGTGTGTGTGTGTGTATGTGTGTGCGTGTGTGAGTGTGTGTGTGTGTGTGTGGTGTGCGTGTGCGTGTGTGTGGTGTGTGTGTGTGTGCGTGGTGCGTGTGTGGATATTGTGTGCGTGTGCGTGTGCGTGTGCGTGTGCGTGTGCGTGTGTGTGTGTGTGTGTGTGTGGTGTGTGTGTGTGTGTGTGTGTGTGTGTGTGTGTGTGTGTGTGTGTGTGTGTGTGTGTGCGTGTGTGCGTGTGTGCGTGTGTGCGTGTGTGTGTCCTCCTAGCCTGATTGGCCCTTCCCTTTCTCTGAATTCTGTTCCAAACCACCGATTCGCCCCATACCCATCTAGCCAGCTCTCTCACTTTCCATTCCACCCCTCTAACATACATATCCCAAACATACCCACTGATCCATTTCCACTTCTCGCTCTTCCACTTCCACTTCAGCTTCCACTTCTAGTTGTTCTACTTTCTCCACGTCTTCGGCACCAACTTAAATTCCTACCACCTCATCCACTTTCCCCACATCTAATTCCACTCCCACTCCCACTTCTTTCACACCTCCTTCAACACACCCACTTCCATTTTCCACTTCCATGTTCCACGTTCCACTTACCTGTGGTGAAGAAGTGTCCGTTGTTGTGGATCTCCAGCTTCCACTTCCCCAGGGGCCGTTCACCCCACATGTGGACGGTCATGAAAGGCCACGACTGACGATACAAAAGAGTGTTAATCACTGGTGTCTTCTGGGAAAATATGGTGTTGATTATTGATGTCTTTCTAGAATAAATACTGAGAGAAAATACGTTGATATTTCCACTTCTTTCTAGAATAATTTTACTGACATCTAGAATAATTTAGAAAATACAAGAATGGTGTTGATTATTGATGTCTTTCTAGTTGACTGCTAGAAAAATACTGAAGATTATTGATATCTTTCTAGAATAATTTACTGAGAGAAAATACAAGAATGGTGTTGATTGTTCTAGAATAATTTACGAGAGAAAATACTATTGTCTTGCATGGAGGTGTTGATTATTGACTACTGGAAAATACAAGAAAATAGAATGATTATTGATGTCTTTCTAGAATAATTTACTGAAAATACAATTGATTATTGATATCTTTCTGAATAATTTACCGAGAGAAAATACAGAATGGTGTTGATTATTGATATCTTTCTAGAATAATTTATGAGAAATACAAGAATGTTGATTATTGATAACTTTCTAGTTTACAAGAATGGTGATGAGAATAATTTACTGAGACTATTGATAGGACTGTCTTTCTAGTAAACAAGAATGGTGTTGATTATTGATGTCTTTCTAGAATAATTTACTGAGAAAATACAAGAATGGTGTTGATTATTGATATCTTTCTAGAATAATTTACTAAGAAATCCAAGTTGACAATAGATGTCTGGTTGACAAGATGTTCGGTTGGAATTCGGGAAAGAAAAGCATGTTTTTTCCTCTCATCATTACTATATACCACACTTGTGTGTCTACTGAGAAAACATATCTTTTAACTGCGATAATTTTCACAAATGATTTCTATATTTATCAATTTTTATTTGCAAACCAACACAAATTTGTTAAATCAAAATACAATTCTTCCACCAAAAGACCCCTTTTCTAAAACCATTAATAGTCTTAACCTTAAGTTCCCATCGTCCATTGTCCAAACCCAAGCCCCCTTCACCAAACCCCACACCCCTTCTATCAAAACCCAAGTCCCCTTCATCTCGTCGATCGTCCCAACCCAAGTCCCCTTCATCGACCGTCCCAACCCAAGCCCCCTTCACCAAACCCCAACACCCCTTCTATCAAAACCCAAGTCCCCTTCTTCGAACCCCCCCAAAGCCACCCCCATCGACTCACGTGGAAGCCCGTGCGGGAGTTGTCGTGCGGGCGTTGGGCGAGGAGGGTGGACTTCACTCCCGACGGCGACGACAGGTAGATCTCGATGTCACCTCGACGATCAGCTGTCAGCGATACCTAAGGTGGAGTGGAAGAAAAGAGATGTATAGGGCGAAGCGAAGGGGAATAAACGGGACGGGAAAAGGAATATCACATAAAAAACGGGAAAATGAAAAATGATTATCAAGCACACACAAACGGGAGAAAATGAATATGATGGAGAAGATAAATATTACTATAATCTATCGCATTTTCTCATAAAACACTAAAAAGATAAGAGCTAAAAATATCCACTCCTTATCAAACATCCCCGCGATATAATTAGAGGAAACGAAAACAAAAATCTTAAAGGTGAATCTTTAAAACACCCTTTAAAACATCCATCCTTTAAAACATCCATCCTTTATGCATCTTTAAAACATCCATCCTTTCCTTTAAAAACACCATCCTTTAAAACATCCATCCTTTAAAACATCCATCCTTTCCATCCTTTAAAAACATCCATCCTTTAAAATCCATCCTTTCCATCCTTTAAAACATCCATCCTTTAAAACATCCATCCTTTAAAACATCCATGATCCATCCTTTAAAAATCCATCCTTTAAAACACCCATCCTTTAAAACATCCTTTAACCCATCCTTTCCATCCTTTAAAACATCCATCCTTTAAAACATCCATCCTTTAAAAACATCCATCCTTTAAAACATCCATCCTTAAAACATCCATCCTTTAAAACATCCATCCTTTAAAAACATCCTCTTTAAAACACCCTCTAAAACACCCTCTAAAACACCCTCTAAAACACCCTCTAAAACACCCTCTAAACACCTCTAAAACACCCTAAAACACCTCTAAACACCCTCTAAAACACCCTCTAAAACAAAAACCCTCTAAAACACCCCTCTAAAACACCCTTTAAAACACCCTTTAAAACATCCTTTAAAACATCCTTTAAAACATCCTTTAAAACATCCTTTAAAACATCCTCTAAAACACCCTCTAAAACATCCTTTCCCTCAAATACAAAGCCTCCATGACCCGTTCCCGCACCGCGCCCTCTTCACTGACCTTGGCCTGCACGTGTTCCAAGTAGTTGACGCCCGGGCAGTCGGTGACGTCGAGCTCCAGGGTGACGAAGCTCTTCTGTGGGATCAGTCTGGAGGAAAAGGATTATCTGGTTGGTATTGCTGTAGTTGTGATAGTGATGCTTTAAGAATGATGAGTAGTAGTAGAGGATGTGGGGGTAGAAGTTGTGGTTGTGGGAGTAGAAGTAGTGGTTGATGATGATTAGTAGTAGAGGATGTGGTGGTAGAAGTTGTGGTTGTGGTGGTAGTAGTAGTGGTTGTGGGGGTAGTAGTAATGTGGTTGTGGTGGTAGTAGTAGTATTGTGGTGGTAGTAGTAATGTGGTTGTGGTGGTAGTAAAATGTGGTGTAGTAGCAGTAATTTGTGATGGTGTTAGTAGTAATATTAAGACCAATAACAACAAAAACAGTAATGAAAATAGCAGTAACGATAACGATAATGACAATATTAGCAACAACAAATCACAGTGACACCGAAAATAGCAATCGCAAATCTACTAAACCATCAGAGACAAAATGGGAAAAGGCTCACTTGTCGATGTGGGACGCGGCCACCTCGCACTTTCTCTGCGTGGGGACACTGGTCCAGTTGCGGGCCAGCTGGACCATGGCGTAGGCGTCCATGAGGCCGTAACCAAACCTGCGGGGATTAGAGAATGAGTGAAAGGGGTTCTGGGAAAGGGACAGTCCGAGAAGTGACGGTTTTGGAGAAAGAGCCAGTGAAAAGGTACGCTTTTTTCTGCATTTTCTGCACATATAACCGTACATAATGATAAAGGGCTTGCAGTAGATACAACACGAGAGAGGGGAGGGAGGGAGGGAGAGAGGGAGGAGAGAGAGAGGAGAGAGAGAGGAGAGAGAGAGGAAGAGGAGAGGAGAGAGAGAGGAGAGAGAGAGGAGAGAGAGAGAGAGAGAGAGAGAGAGAGAGAGAGAGAGGAGAGAGAGAGAGAGAGAGAGAGAGAGAGAGAGAGAGAGAGAGAGAGAGAGAGAGAGAGAGAGAGAGAGAGAGAGAGAGAGAGAGAAGAGAGAGAGAGAGAGAGCGAGAGAGAGCGAGAGAGAGCGAGAGAGAGCGAGAGAGAGAGAGAGAGGAGAGAGAGAGAGAGAGAGAAGAGAGAGAGAGAGAGAGAGAGAGAGAGAGAGAGAGAGAGAGAGAGAGAGAGAGAGAGAGAGAGAGAGAGAGAGAGAGAGAGAGAGAGAGAGAGCGAGAGAGAGAGCGAGAGAGCGAGAGAGCGAGAGAGCGAGAGCGAGAGAGAGAGCGAGAGAGAGAGAGAGAGAGAACGAGCACACGAACACGCACACTCGCACACGAACACGCACACTCGCACACGCACGCACACAGACACACACACGTCCGAGAACTGACCTGTGCGAGACGTGGCGGCCGACCCCGTTGCTCTGCCAGTCGGGCGCCTCCAGGTTCTCCGGTCGCGCCGTTCGGACCACGATGTGCTGCATGTCGCGCCACGTGAGGTCTCGGTTCACCTGAGGACGAAGCGGACGTCGTTCAATATCGTTAGACTTCGCCGAGAGGAGATGGGCCAGATGAAGTCATGATAGCGATTGCAGAAAAAAATGCTTTGTTCATCATAATCTTCAACAATAAACGACCTTCACCCGCTTCAGAAAATAAGACAAGAACCAAGAACCCAAATTCCTGTCCGTAATCTAAGAATATAAACCCCCGCCCAAATGGATACATAATGAACTGATAACCAGATAAAAAATGTACATAGATAAACAGGCAAAAACACCAAAAGACAAGAACCCTAAATTCCAGTCCGTAATCTAAGAATATAAACCCCCACCCAAATGGATACATAATGAACTGATAACCAGACACGCAGATAAAAAAAAATACACATAGATAAACCGAAACACCCAAAATAGTTCAAGTTCAAGAGCCGCCGACGGTCCCGACCTGCAGAGCCAGCGCGCAGATGGCGGCGGCGAGGGGCGCGGAGGCCGACGTCCCTGTGTGCGACGACGTGCAGGAGTGGTGCAGGTCGGTGGTCACGATCTGCTTCTCCCCGAGCGAGCCGGAGCTGTAGGTCGTCGCCAGAGTGGAGCTGCACGCCTCAGAGTACCACGGGACGCGACCCTTCTCTGTGGGCGGGCGGATGGGCGGGCGGGGGAAAAGAAGACGCAAAATTAATAACATTCGGGCATGTGGGAGAGAGTACGAAAATGTTTTTATAATATCCTACCGACCTACATTAAGAACGAAACAAAAAACATATATTCAAAATACTTATATTCCGAAATATCTCCAAACCGAAATTTGGGAAGAAGAGTCATACCTGTAGCCGATGAGATGCTTAGGGTCCAGATGGAGTTCGTGTAGCCGTCGCAGTTGCAGTTATCTTGATCTCGACCTCCGTTTCCCGAAGCCCACACGAAGATGGAGCCCTTACCACCTCGACCCTGCCAAAGAAATACGAGTCATATGATATATTTCCTAACGTGAGCTTTATACAGAGGAAGAAAACACCCCCAGCATACCAAAGAAAAAAAAAGAGTGAAAAGCCCATTTCCTCAAAGACGAACCCAGCATATGAAAAATAGATAAATAAAAATATTCCTCAAGTTCCCCTAAAACCCAAATTCTACAAAATTAAACAAAAAACCATATTCCTCAAAACTCCCACTCTGTCCCTCCCTCCCCTAAGCCCCAGGACTCGACCCGGCCTCACGTTTCGGATGCCCTCGACGAAGGCTCGCGTGGCCAGCTGTCCGGGCCCGTCCACCGTCTTGCCGTCGTCGTCGGGGCCCCAAGACGCGGAGTAGATGTCAATGTGCTGCGGGTTGAGGGCCAGCGACCGGGCCTCCACCGCGTCCGTCACGTCGCCGTCCAACATGCGGACACCTGGAGGAGGACGACGAGAAGGTGGTGCAGGAGAAAACAAAAGAGGATGTCGACAAGTATACATTCATTTTTTTAAATCTATAAACAGGGATTAAAGAAAAATTACCAATGACAACGAAGGGAAGAACAAGAAAATGCGAATACCCTGACGAAGCAGTAAAGCGAAAAGGCCTTCAGCATATCCGTACGTTTTCTTGTCCTTCCCTTCGTTGCCCTGCTGCGACTCATCCAATCCACCAAGCAGGTATCCCTCCCCCCAACACCCCCCCCCAACGCGCCACCCCACCCCGCCTCCCTCCCCCTAGCGCCCCCTCCCCACCGTACCTCCCACGGACGCCTCGTAGGCCACTCCGACGGCGCAGATGGAGTTGTTGGCGTCGGCGGCGACCTCTCCGGCACAGCGCGTCCCGTGGCGGTTGGAATCCACCAGGTCGTAGCGCGGCATCGGGTCAGGGTCGTGGCTGTTCACGTCGTACGAGGCATTGGGGTCCTGAGTTCGAGAGAAAAAAGAGAAGAGAAGAGATAAAAAAGGTTAATGTACGAATGGTAGTCATTCCGATCCGCATTATTTGAATGATAGAAAAAATACGACCATCACGACACACACACAACACAGACACACACACAGCACACACACAGACACTCACAAATAAATAAATAGAACAAAAAAATAAGAATAAAAAAAAATCATGTCCAAATCTCTACAAAAAAGACATGCTTCCCTACCCCCTACCCCAACCCCCCAACCCCCCAACCCACCCCACGACACCACCGAAATCAACAGACTCTCCAAAAACCCCGAACCTAATCAACCTCAAGACCCGACCCCTCCCTCCGACGCCCAGAGAGAACTCACGTAGTTTTTTATGAGGTCGGGGTGGTCCTTCTCCAGGCCGTCGTCCAGGATGGTCACCACCACGCCCTTGCCGCTCACGCCCTCCGACCACGCGGGCTGCACGTTCATGTCCAGGGAGCCGCCGCGGTTCTGACGGGAAGGAAACACGAATGAATGAATGATTAATACATACATATATACATAAATACATAAATACACACATTAAAACACACACACATATACACACACAACATATATACACACACATATACACATACACAATTACACACACACACACATACACACACACACACACACACACCACACACACACACACACACACACACACACACACACACACACACACACCACACACACACACACACACACTACACACAGACACACACACACACACACACACACACACACAACACACACCACACACACACATATATATTCATACATGCATACATACACACACACACACACATACATATCACAAGCACGCAACCGCAACCAACAGCCAAATCCCCTCTCAAACCAACTAAAAAAAATAAAATAAATAAACAATAAACAAAAATAAATAAATAATAAAAAACGGAGCACCAGACCCTGCTCCGTACCAGCGCCCCGACGGCCCACTTACCAGATACCACATCTGCGGCCACTTGGGATCGTCCATCCACGTGGAGATGTACTTGGCCGAGCGGTCTTGGTGCAGGAAGTCCCGCTTCACTCGCCGCTTCACCACCTGCTGCTCCGCCCACCGGACCTGCGAACGACGGCCAGGCCCGAGTGGAGGACTCCCGGGGACTCCCGGGGACTCCCGGGGACTCCCGAGAGGACTAGCTTAGCTTGTTGGGAGGAGTGGAAAGTCAAGCGAAGTCAAGCGAAGTCAAGTTGGGAGGAGTGGAAAGTCAAGCGAAGTCAAGCGAAGTCAGTTGAGGAGTGGAAAGTCAAGCTAAGTCAAGTTGGAGGAGTGGAAGGTCAAGCAAAGTCAAGTTGGGAGGAGGGAAGTCAAGCAAAGTCAAAAGAGTGTGGAGGAGTGGAAAGTCAAGCGAAGTCAAGTCGAAAAGTCAAGCCAAGTCAAGTTGAGAAAAGCGAAAGTCAAGCCAAGTCAAGTTGGAAAAGCGAAAGTCAAGCCAAGTCAAGTTGAGAAAGCGAAAAGTCAGCCAAGTCAAGTTGAGAAAAGAAGTCAAGTTGGGAGGAGTGGAAAGTCAAGCCAAGTCAAGTTGAGAAAAGTGAAAAGTCAAGCTACGTCAAGCTGAGAAAAGTGAAAAATCAAGCCAAGTCAAGCTGAGAAAAGTGAAAAGTCAAGCCAAGTCAACCTAAGATAAATGAAAAGTCAAGCCAAGTCAAGCTGAGAAAAGTGAAAAGTCAAGCCAAGTCAAGCTGATAAAAGTGAAAAGTCAAGCCAAGTCAAGCTGAGAAAAGCGAAAGTCAAGCCAAGTCAAGCTGAGAAAAGTGAAAAGTCAAGCCAAGTCAACCTAAGATGAGTGAAAAGTCAAGCCAAGTCAAGCTGATAAAGTGAAAAGTCAAGCCAAGTCAAGCGGAGTCGAGCGAGCCCATTCGAAGCTCGCCTCGCCTAACCTAACCTGCCATTTAAATTGCTCATAATTCCGTCATTTTGCTTCTTATTGCATCAAGGCCTGAACTTCAACCTCTAGCCAGTGAATAACTAGATCCAGCGTGTTATGCTGCATCAATTAGAGATTAGTTTGATGCGTGGAAATCGTGCAACGACGTGCAATACAAGACGCAATCAAAAACACAAAATTCTCAACCCACGTGACTTGACTTTCCACACGACACTCAAAACCCTGAAAACCTCTCGCCCACTGATCCCAAATACCCCTTAAAACCCCTAAACAAAACCTTAAAACCCCCAAATACCCCTACAAAACCCCCCTTAAACCCCCCCAAAACCCCCCAAAAAAAAACACTAAAATCAACAAGAAAAACACGAAAAAAAGCGCAAAAAACAACCCGAACTCACGTGGGGTTCCGACACGAGGTTCTCATGGTGGAGCAGGGACGGGTCGGCCGAACGGCGGGCGACTCGACGGTGCCTCAACAAGTACACGTCGTCGAAGATCTGCAGAAAGGGAGAGAAAGGAAGAGGGATTCCTCATTAGGGCGCGGCTTCGGCAGGATGGGGGAAAAATGGATTATATTCTTTCTTACGAAGGTACGGAGAGAGAAGAGGAGAAAAGAGGAGGAGGAGGGAGAAGGAGGGAAGAGGAGGAGGAGGAAGGGGAGAGGGAGAAAGGAGGAGGATGGGGAGAAGGGAGAGGAGGAGGAGGAGGAGGAGGAGAGGGAGAGAAAAGGAGGAGGAAGGGGAGAAGGAGGGAGAAAAGGAGGAGAAGGGGAGAGAGAGGGAAAAAGGAGGAGGAGGAGGGGGAGAGGAGAGAGGGAGAGAAAGAGAAAGAGAGAGGGAGAGAAAGAGAGAGGGAGGGAGAGAAGAGAAAAGAGAGGAGGAGAGAAGAGAAAGAGAGGAGGAGAGAAAGAGAAAGGAGAAGAGAGGAGAGAAGAGAGAAAAGAGAAAGAGAAGAGGAGAGAAAGAGAAAGAAGGAGAGGAGAGAAAGAGAAAGAGAAGGAGGGGAGGGAGAGAAAGAGAAGGAGGGAGAGAAAGAAAGAGAAGGAGAAAGAAAGAGAAAGAGAAAGAAGGGGAGAGAAGAGAAAGAAGGAGGGAGAGAGAGAGAAAGAGAAGGAGGGAGAGGGAGAGAAAGAGAAGGAGGAGAGAAAGAATAGAGAAAAGAGAAGGGAGGGAGAGAAAGAGAAGAGAAGAGAGAAAGAGAAAGAGAAGGAGGGAGAGAAAGAAAGAGAAGGAGAAGAGAAAGAAAGAGAAAGAGAAAGAAGAGGGAGAGAGAAAGAGAAAGAGAATGAGAGAAGAGAAAGAAGGAGGGAGAGAGAGAAGAAAGGGAGAAGGAGGAAAGGGAAGGAAAGAGAGGAGGGAGAGAAGAGGAAGGAGGAGAGGGAGAGAAAGAGAAGGAGGGAACAGGAGAGAGAAAGAGAAGAGAGGGACATAAGGAAGAGAAAAAATGAGAAAGAAAGGGACAGGGAGGAAAAAAGAAGGAGGGAGAGAAAGAGGAAAAGAGGAGAGGGAGAGAAAAAGAGAAAAGAGGAAGGGAAGAAAGAGAAAGAAGGAGGGAGAGAGAGAGAAAGAGAATAAGGGAGAGGGAGAGAAAGAGAAAGAGAAAAGAGGAGAATGAGAGAAAGAGAAAGAGGAAAGGAGAGAAAGAGAAGGAGGGACAGGGAGAGCACGAGCTAATTAGATCGTGCCATCTGCACATGGCGCTCCCTTCCGCCTTCCAGTAAATAAATAACTTTCATATATCAATTTATTTACAAGTCGCTCAATCAGAAAATAAAGGCAGAAAATAAACACAGCTTGATAGCAAAACATACATATCAGATAATGGGGATAAATAAAATCTAAATAAACAGCCAAAACCAACAACGAAACATACTTCACAAAGAGAAACGATGAATAAACAACCAAAAGCCAAGAAGCCGATAACAAAGACGAAAAAAAAAAAAAGATATTCGACGCAACAAAAACAAACCAAAGAAAACCTCTAATGGATGAAAGATGACACCGCCCTGACGACCTGATGCCGGAAGTTCTTGAGTCTCCTTCCCTCCTCTTCCCCTTCTCTTCCTCTTCCTCTTCCTCTTCCTCTTCCTCTTCCCTTCCCTCCCCTTCCCCCTCTTCCTCTCTCCTCTCCTCTTCCCTTCCCTTCCTTCCCCTTCTCTTCCTCTTCCCTTCTCTTCCTCTTCCTTCTTCCTCTTCCCCTTCTCTTCCTCTCTCTTCCTCTTCCCTTCCCTCCCCTCCCCTTCTCTTCCTCTTCCTCTTCCCTCCCCTCCCCTTCCTCCCATACCCGGCCCTTCTCCTTCCCTCCCCTTCCCTTGTCTTCCTCTCCCCTTCTCTTCTCTTCTCCCTTCCCCTCCTCCCCTTCCTCTTCCCTTCCCTCCCCCTCCTCTCTTCCTCTTCCCTCCCTACCCGGCCCATCCCCATCCCTTCCCATCCCATCCCTTCCCTTCCCTTCCCTCCCCTCCCCTCCCCTCCCTCCCCTCCCTCCCCTCCCCTCCCTCCCCATCCCTTCCCCGTCCCTCCCCTACCCCACCCGGCCCATGCCATCCCCGTCTCAATTTATGTCTACTTAACTCCTTCCGCACCCACCCCTCCCCCCCCCCCCTTCGGAAGGCTGCCGCTCAAATACTTGTATCAAATTACAAATGAGAGACGGGTAAGAGGAGCGGCAGAGAGGAGAGGGAAAGGGAAGAGGAGGGGGGGGGGAGTAGAGGGGAGATTGAGAGAGAGGAGAGGGGGAGTAGGAGGAGGAGAGAGGTAGGAGGAGGGAGGGGAGAGGGAGAAGGAGAGGAGGGAGAGGAGAGGAAGGAGAGGGAGAGGGAGAAGGAGGGGGAGAAGAGGAGAGAGGAGAGGAGGAGAGAGATTGAAGAGGGAGAGCGAGAGAGTACAGCGAAAGAGGTAGAGGGAGGGATGAAGGAAGAGGGAGGGAGGAGGTGGGAGGGTGGTAGAGGGAGGAAGGGAGGGATGTGTGAAAATAGGAGGAGGAGGAGAAAGGGAGGGAGGTGAAAATAGGGGGGAGGAGGAAGGGAGGGATGTGAAAATAGGGGGGGGGGTAGAGGGAGGGTAATATCTCACTCAAAGTTCTGGCAGCGATGCATCATTGGAGGCGACGCTTTCTTAAGCGGAACTCTTAACTTTCCGCGTCGCTCCTTCCTCCCTTTTCATCTACATCTACTCCTTTCTCCATCTTCCCTTCCTCTTCGCATTTTCACCTTCCCTTCTCTATCTTCTTCCTTCTTCCTTTCTCCATCTTCTTCCTCCTTCTTTCTCATCTTCTTCCTTCTTCCTTTTCCATCTTCCCTTCCTCTTCGCATTTTCCTTTCCTTCTCTATCTTCTTCCTTCCTTTTCTCCATCTTCCTCTGCTCTTCGCATTTTCACCTTTCCTTCTCTATCTTCTTCCTTCTTCCTTTCTCCATCTTCCCTGCCTCTTCGCATTTTCACCTTTCCTTCTCTATCTTCTTCCTTTCTTTCTCCATCTTCCCTGCCTCTTCGCATTTTCACCTTTCCTTCTCTATCTTCTTCCTTTCTGCATCTTCCCTTCGTCTTCGCATTTTCACCTTTCCTTCTCTATCTTCTTCCTTCCTCCTTTGTCCATCTTCCCTTCCTCTTCGCATTTTCACCTTTCCTTCTCTATCTTCTTCCTCCTTCCTTTCTCTATCTTCTTCTCCTTCCTTTTCCCTTCTCCATCTTCACTTCCTCTTCCCATTTTTCATTCACCTTCCCTTCTCTATATCTTCCTTCCTTTCTTTCTCCATCTTCCTTTGCTCTTCGCATTTTCACCCCCTCTCTATCTTCTCCTCCGCTATTTCTCCATCTTCCCTTCCTCATTTTCACCTTCTCTCTATCTCTTCCTTCTCCTTTCTCCCTCCTCCTTCTCCATCTTCCCTTCCTCTTTGTATTTTCACATTCCCTTCTCTGTCTTCTTCCTTCTTCCTTTCTCTCTCCATCTTCCCTTCCTCTTCGCACTTTCAACTTCCCTTCTCTATCTTCTTCCTTCGCTTCTCTCTCCGTTTACGTCTCTTCTCTCCCCTTCTTTTGCTTCTTCCTTTCGTCTACCTTCCCTTTCCTTCTTGTTTCCTCTCTTCCTTGCCTATTTTTTCCCTTTCCACCCTTTTCCTTACACACTAAATCTCTCTCCTTCCCCTTTTTTCTCTTCTTATGTCGTTCTCTCTTTCCCTTTCACTTTCATTCTTTTGCCTTCCACTTTATTTTTACTTTGATCTTCTATCAATTTATCGCTCTCCCTCCCTTCTCTCACGGAATCCTTCCTTACCACTCTTTTATCCCTTTTCCTTTTCCTTTTCCCTTTTTCCCTTTTCCTTTCCTTCTTTCCTTTTCCTTTTCCTTCTTTTCCTTTCCTTTTTTCTTTTCCTTTTTCCTTTTCCTTCTTTTCCTTTTCCTTTTCCTTTTTCCTTTTCCTTTTCCTTTCTTTTCCTTTTCCTTTTCCTTTCTTTTCCTTCCTTTTCCTTTCCTTTTTCCTTTTCCTTTTCTTTTTCCTTTTTTCCTTTTCCTTTTCCTTTTCCTTTCTTTTCCTTTTTCCTTTCCTTTTCCTTCTTTTCCTTTTCCTTCTTTTCCTTTTCCTTCTTTTCCTTTCCTTCTTTCCTTTTTTCTTTTCCTTTTCCTTCTTTCCTTTTCCTTCTTTCCTTTTCTTTTCCTTTTTCCTTTTCCTTTTCCTTCTTCCTTCTTCTTCTTCTTCTCTTCTTCTCCTCCTCCTCCTCTTCTTACCACTCTTTTTATCCCTCCTCCTCCTCCTCCTCTCCCTCCTCCTCCTCCTCCTCCTCCTCCTCCTCCTCCTCCTCCTCCTCCTCCTCCTCCTCCTCCTCCTCCTCCTCTCTTAGTGTCTCCTTCCTCCATTACTCCTCCTCCTCCTCTTCTTCTCTTAGTCTCTCCTTCCCCCCATTCCTCCTCCTCCTCCTCCTCTCTACCTCCTTCATTCTCTTCTCTTCACCACGCTCCGTCTTTGTCTCTTTGTCTCACCCTACCTTTCCAAATTTTCCTAAATAATTTTACAACAATGTGGAAGCTCTTAATTAGCGTCTGTGTTTTAAAGCGGCCTTTGTATGAAGTCAATTAGATTTTCTGAAAACTATTAACAAAAAGGCTTGTCTACTCACTCAATTATGCATCGATTTCGGAAATTACTTTGTTGTTATAATGGGATTTAAAGAGGCTGAGTTCCGGTGTGGTGGTGGTGGTGGTGGTGGTGGTGGTGTGGTGGTGGTGGTGGTGGTGTGGTGGTGGTGGTGTGGTGGGTGGTGGTGGTGGTGGTGGTGGTGGTGTGGTGGTGGTGGTGTGTGGTGGTGTGGTGGTGGTGTGGTGGTGGTGGTGGTGGTGGTGGTGGTGGTTGGTGGTGGTGTGGTGGGTGGTGGTGGTGGTGGTGGTGGTGGTGTGGTGGTGGTGGTGTGGTGTAGTGGTGGTGTGGTGGTAGTGTGGTGGTGGTGGTGGTAGTGGTGGTGGTAGTGGTGGTGGTAGTGGTGGTGGTAGTGGTGGTGGTGTGGTGGTAGGTGGTGGTGGTGGTGGTAGTGGTGGTGTGGTGGTAGTGGTGGTGGTAGTGGTGGTGGTAGTGGTGTGGTAGTGGTAGTGGTGGTGGTAGTGGTGGTAGTGGTGGTGGTAGTGGTGTGGTAGTTGGTGGTGGTAGTGGTGGTGGTGGTAGTGGTGGTGTAGTGGTGGTAGTGGTGGTAGTGGTGGTGGTGTGGTGGTGGTAGTGGTGGTGGTAGTGTGTGGTAGTGGTGGTAGTGGTGGTAGGTGGTGGTAGTGGTGGTAGTGGGTGGTAGTGGGTAGTGTGGTAGTGGTGGTAGTAGTGGTAGTAGTGGTAGTAGTGGTAGTAGTGGTAGTAGTGGTAGTAGTGGTAGTAGTGGTAGTAGTGGTAGTAGTGTAGTAGTGTAGTAGTGGTGTAGTGTAGTAGTGGTGTAGTGGTGGTGGTGGTGGTGGGGGTGGTAGTTGTGGTTGTGGTTGTGGTGGTGGTGGTGGTGGTGGTGGTGGTGGTGGTGGTGGTAGTTGTGGTGGTGGTGGTGGTGTGGGGGTGGTAGTTGTGGTTGTGGTTGTGGTGGTGGTGGTGGTGGTGGTGGTGGTGGTGGTGTGGTGGTGGTAGTTGTGGTGGTGGTGGTGGTAATGGTAATAGTGGTAGTGGTGGTGGTAGTGGTGGTGGTAGTGGTGTGGTAGTGGTGGTGGTAGTGGTGGTGGTGGTGGTGGTGGTGGTGGTGGTGGTGTGGTGGTGGTAATGGTAATAGTTGTAGTAATAGTTTGTAAGTGTGTAGTTGTTGTATAATAGTTTGGTAGTAGTTGCAGTAGTGGTAGTAATTATAGTTCTGGTAGTAGTTGTGGTAGTAGTTGTAGTTGTAGTAATAGTTGTGGTAGTAGTTGTAGTAGTTGTAGTAGTTGTAGTAGTTGTAGTTGTAGTTGTGGGTAGTAGTGTAGTTTGTAGTAATAGTTGTGTAGTATAGTTTGTGTAGTATTGTAGTAGTAATAGTTGTGGTAGTATTTGTAGTAGTAGTTGTGGTAGTAGTTGTAGTTGTAGTAATAGTTGTGGTAGTAGTTGTGGTAGTATTTGTAGTTGTAGTAATAGTTGTGGTAGTATTTGTAGTTGTAGTAATAGTTGTGGTAGTAGTTGTGGTAGTAGTTGTGGTAGTAGTTGTTGTGGTAGTGGTAGTAGTAGCTATGGTAGTGGCATTGGTAGTAGTTGTGGTAGTAGTAGTGGTAGTGGTAGTTGTAGTTGTAGTTGTAGTTGTAGAATAGTTGTGGTAGTATCATTTGTAAACAGTCGTTGGAAGGGAATCTGACAACCGACAGCCACAGCCGCCGTGGCACCGACGCAAGCGGCACCCTTTCGCAGGCGCGCCCACTTCCGCCCCTTGCCGCCCCGCCCACCGATCCACGGGCGGCGCGAAGGCCAACGCCCGCCCACCAATACCTATGTAAATCCAATGGGCGCCGACCACCTGGAGCTGCCCGCGGAAATAGAAGAGGAATGAAAGATCTTGACGCCGCGGAGATAAAGGATAAAGAACGGAGAGAAAGGAAACAGGAGGAGGAGGAGGAGGAGGAGGAGGAGGAGGAGGAGGAGGAGGAGGGGAGGAGGGGGAGGGAGGAGGGAGGAGGAGGAGGAGGAGGAGGAGGAGGAGGAGGAGGAGGGAGGACGGAGGAGGAGGAGGAGGAGGAGGAGGAGAGGAGGAGGAGGAGGAGGGGAGGAGGGAGGAGAGGAGGAGGAGGAGGAGGAGGAGGGAGAGGAGAGGAGGAGGAGGAGGAGGAGGAGGAGGGAGGAGGAGGGAGGAGGAGAGGGGAGGAGGAGGAGGAGGAGGAGGGAGGAGGAGGAGGAGGAGGAGGAGGAGGAGGAGGAGGAGAGGAGGGGAGGAGGAGGAGGAGGGGGGGCGGGGTGAAAGGAGGAAGGGAAGGGGGTGGGGGGAAAGGTAAAGGACCGGAGGGAGGAAAAGAAAGAGGTAAAAGTAATGAAGAAAGGAATGAGGAGAGAAGAGGGAAACGGAAGAGGAAGGGAAGGGAAGGAGAAAGGCAGAAGGAAGGGAAAGAAGAAGGAGGAATGGAGGAGAAAAGGGGGAAAGAGAAAGAAAGGAGGAGAAACGGGAGGGAAAGGGAAAGGAGGAAAGAGAAGTGAGAGAGGGGAGAGAGAAAATGCGAGGCAGAGAAATGAAAAACTAAAATAAGGAAGTTTGTCGTAAGCCATGATATTCTAATAATCCCAAGTAAAAAAAAAAAGAAAAGAAAAAAGAAAAAAAAAAAAACAGCTTTAACTGCCACAGCAAGAGCTTAAAATACAAGCCTACATTGCATTCTTCTTGACTAGTGTAATTTCCTTTCTTCTCTCCGCAGTTTGGACGAACGCGGCAGTAAACAACAGCAAAAAAGAGAGGTTTTAATCCAAGCACAAGATCAAGAATAAAAAAAATAATAAAAATAAAAATACCAGAACCGCAGCCACGTCGCCTCAGACCAACTATCTCGCGTCCTATTTCCGGCTCGGGTAATGGAGCTCGTCCCCCGAAACAGTTTTTTTCTTCTTTTATCTTTTTAATTCAACTTCTATTTTGTTCTTTAATTCAACTTTAATCCCCTTCCAAAAGACCTCCCCTCTCACCCCCACCCTTCCCAGCCGAAGAACCTCCAACTCCTCCTCCAACACGCTGAATCTCGACCCTATTTCCCCCCCCCCTCCATTTTGCAGACGTCACTCTCGAATTGGCCTCTTCCGCCCCCTTACCCCCCACCCCCCCCCGCCCCCCCCCCTTCCGCCAGCCCGTCGCCTCTTTATCAAGTCGGCGTCAAAGTTTATAAAAAAAAAAAACTTTCGCTAAAGTACATGATTTAAAGAGATAGATAGCGACGGCCACAAGACGAATGGTAATGGGCTTCGTCTCATTCCCGCAGCCCGGCCAAGGCGCCCACAGTCGAGCGGGGATTAAAAGTCTACGGAACCGGGACGCCACGTTTAACTAGCAACCGGCCGCCGTCAGGAGAAGACCCCGCTCGAAGTCCCTCCCCCCCCCCCCCCCCCCCCCCCCCCCCAAGTCCCGAGAACGGATAGCTGCAATATCCCAAACTGCGAGAGGCCGACCGCTAGATCTATATCATTTCCAAGATAGCAAAAAAAAAAAAAAAGGAAAAAAAAAAAAAAAAAAAAACCTTCCCACAAATCCCGGCAGAGAAAAGCCCCCGCGAACAAACAGACTTGTACAAAACGCAAGTCGGGATATATATCGACGATCATAAAAGTCGGCGGCGGCGACAGGACCATTCCCGAGGCCCGACCGTCACAGATTTCTCGCAGATCCATTGTAGCGGGGTTCGCTGCGTTATCGATGCGCAAAAATGGACCCTAAACACCCTCAGCAGAAGGCCCTCGGCTTAAACCGCCCTACTGCAAGCGTGCGAGTGACATTTAACATCTTCATGATAGTGCATAAAAGCAAGCAGAGACTAGGGCAGTAAACGCATGCTATGGAAATTGGATGGTTAGAGGAGGAGGAGGAGGAGGAGGAGGAGAGGAGGAGGAGGAGAGGAGGAGGAAGGAGGAGGAGGAGGAGGAGGAGGGAGAATGGAAAGGAACAGGGAGGGAGGGAGAAGGAGAGAGAAAAGAGAGGGATGTAAAAAAGGGGGAGGGGCGAAGGGGAAGGAACAGGGAGGGAGGAGAGAGAGAGAAAAGAGAGAAGAGGGAGGGAGGGGGGGTTGACTGATAGTGAGAAGAGAGAGAGAGAGAGAGAGAGAGAGAGAGAGAGAGAGAGAGAGAAGAGAGAGAGAGAGAGAGAGAGAGTGGGGAGAGAGAGAGAGAGCGAGAAGGGTGAGGGGAAAAGAAGAGGAGAAGGGGAGGGGAAAGAAGCAGCGGAGAAGGGAGGGGAAGAGAAGAGGGAGAAGGGGAGGGGAAAGAAGAAGGGAGAGAGGGGAAAGAAGAGGGAGAAAGAGGGGGAAGAGGAGGAGAAGGGGAGGGGAAAGAGGAAGAGGGAGAAAGAAGAGGAGGGAGGAGAAAGAAGAGCGCGGAGAAGGGAGGGGAAGGAAGAGGGAGAGACGGGGGGGGAAAGAGCAGGGAGAAGGGGAGAGGAAAGAAGAGGGAGACCAGGGAGGGAAGCGGAAGGGGAGGTGAAAAGAGGAGAAAGGGAGAAGCGGAAGGAGGGAGAGGAGAGGCAAAGCGACAGGGGAAAGATATAAGCTGTGTAAGCAAGACCGAGAAAAAAAAGCGAAAGCAAAAACAAGATTAATTTCGGGAGGAGACAGGACAGACGAAAATGAAGTCCTACATTTGAATAAAATATCTTGGTACCCCATAAAAATACACTTCACAACAAAACCACCCCTGACAGAGACAGACATACAGACAGAGGACAGACAGACAGACAGAGACAGACAGAGGGAGCAGACAGACAGACAGACAGGACAGGACAGAGACAACAATCAGAGACACACAGAGACAGACAGAGACAGAGACAGATCAGGACACACAGAGACAGACAGAGACATACAGACAGACAGACAGACAGAGACAAACAGACAGACAGAGACAGCAGAGACAGGACAGAGACAGTAGAACAGACAGGACAGACAGATGACAGACAGCAGACAGCACACATTACAGACAAGACTAGACACAGACAGACAGACAGACATACACAGACAGACAGACAGACACAGGACACAGAAACAGGCAAGAGCAGGCAGACACAGAACACAGACACAGAACACACAGGACACAGACACAGACACAGACACGCCACACAGAACACAGACACGCACACAGACAGGCAGACACAGACACAGGACAGGCAGTACACAGACACACAACACACACACCGCACACAGACAGACACACACGCACACAGACAGACACACACACACAGACACAGCACAGACACAGACACACAACACACCACACACACAAACACGCACACACTGATTTGAAAGCTGCAGAATCGCAATCGAAAATATTGCAACGTTTAGCGAAGACTTGACAAGTTTTGGGGATCGCGGCTCTGACAGCCCACTCAAAACAAGCCCCCGGCGAGAGGGATTCACGCTGACAGCTGATAATAACTGGCGAATTCATGGTTATAACTTCGGCTGGCCGCTGTTGGAATGCCGCGTGTCCTTGCTCTGGCTCTCGCTCTCTTTCTCTCTCTCTGGCTGGCTCTCTCTCGGCTCGCTCTCGCTCTCTCTCTCTGGCTCTCTCGCTCTCGCTCTCTCTCTCTGGCTCTCTCTTTCTCTGGCTCGAGCTCTCTCTCTCTCTCTGGCTGGCTCTCTCTCTCTCTTCTCTGGCTGCTCTCTCTCTTCTCTTTCTCTGGCTCTCTCTCTTCTCTCTCTTTTCTCTGGCTCGCCTCTCTCTCTTCTCTCTGGCTGGCTCTCTCTCGCTCGCTCTCTCGCTCTCTCTCTCTCTGGCTCTCTCTCGGCTCTCTCTTCTCTGGCTTTCTCTCTCTCTCTCTCTGGGCTGGCTCTCTTCTTCTCTTGGTCTCTCTCTCTCTCTCTCTCTCTCTCGCTCTTTCTCGGCCTCTCACACTTCCACGCTCTTTCGCAGTCACTTAAATTACTTCAAAAATAAATTGTTCACTGACGCATGCACTCATTCGTTCATGCACTAACTCACGCGTCCATTCAGTAACTCAAACACGTTCATTCATTCAGTAGCTATTCCATTCAATCCAACTCACGTCATCCATTCCACTTCCAACCTTCACCTTCACCTCACCTTTCACCCTCACCTCCACCTCACCTCACCTCACCTCACCTCACCTCACCTCACCTCACCTCACCTCACCTCACCTCACCTCACCTCACCTCACCCTCACCTCACCTCACCTCACCTCACCTCACCTCAACTTCACCTCACTCACCTCACCTCACCTCACCTCACCTCACCCCCTCTCCCTCGCTCCGCTTCTTTCCACCGTCTGCCAAACTTCCCGTCAGCCACCTGCCATAAACCCACCACCGCCTGAATGGGCCCACCGCGAACCCACCGCGAACCCACCTGGCCCGCCCTTCGCCTCGCCGACATGACTTTGTGATTCGCCAAACATGAACTCGTCAAAGTGGAGATCATTAAGGCGGCGAACGGGCTCGGAACTTCCACTCCTCCTGCCGCCGCCGCTGCTGCCGCCTCTTCTGCTACTCTCGCTCCGCTAGGCTTCGATTTTTTTTTCTTTTTCATTCATTCTCTCTCTCCTCTTTCTCTCTCCTCTCCAACCCTCTCTCTCCTCTCCAACCCTCTCTCTTCCTCCTCCAACCCTCTCTCTCCTCTCCAACCCTCTTCTCTCCTCTCCAACCCTCTTCTCTCCTCTCCAACCCTTCTCTCTCCTCTCCAACCCTCTCTTCTCCTCTCCAACCCTCTCTCCTCTCCAACCCTCCTCTCCTCTCCACCCTCTCCTCTCCTCTTCCAACCCTCTCTCGCCTCTCCACCCTCTCTCCTCTCCAACCCTTCTCTCCTCTCCAACCCTCTCTCTTCCTCTCCAACCTCTCTCTCTCCCTCCAACCCTCTCTCTCCTCTCAACGCCTCTCTCTCCTCTTCCTCTCTCTCCTCTCCAACCCTCTCTCTCCTCTCCAACCCTCTCTCTCCTCGTCCAACCCTCTCTCTCCTCTCCAATCCCTCTCTCTCCTCTCCAACCCTTCCCTCTCCCTCTCCAACCCTCCCTCTCCCTCTCCCTCTCTCATTGGGTCTTAGTTTTTTGCAACACGTATAACTGATACATAAGGCAACGCAGGTCAAGAGAGGTCAAAAGTAGAAGACCTTGGCATATCCATTATATAGATCCCCCTCACCCCCCGCCCCCTCCCTCCCACCCTGACCTCCCGACCTCCGACCTTCCCGACCTCCTCCCGATTCATAAGTCACTCGTCGTTCAAGCGTCCCATTACATATGCCCTCCGCGACTCTCCTACTCCATACCCCTCCCTCCCTCCCTCCCTCCCTCCATTCCCTTTTCTACCTCTCTCCCTACCACACTGCTTCCCTCTTTCCTAGCCTCTCTGCCCTACCCAGCTTACTTCCCTCTTTCCTACCTCATCTCCCTACCCACTTACTCCCTCTTCCTACCCTCTTCTCCCTCCCTCCCTCCCTTCTCTTTTTCCTACTTCTCTCCCTCCCTTCCCTCTTTTCCTACCTCTCTTCCCTCCCTTCTCTCCCTTCCCTCTTTTCCTACTTCTCTCCCTCCCTGTCTCCCTACCCACAATTTAACTTATCCTTCCTACCCCGCTTTCCTACCTTCCTCCTTCCCTCCCTTCTCCCCTTTCCTACCTTCCTTCCCTTACCCTTCCTACCTTCCTTCCCTCTACCCTTCCTACCTTCCTTCCCTCTACCCTTCCTACATCTTCTTCCCTCTACCCTCCCTGACCTTCCTTCCCTCTACCCTTCCTACCTGTCCTTCCCTCTACCCTTCCTACCTTCCTTCCCTCTACCCTTCCTACCTTCTTCCTCTACCCTTCCTACCTTCCTTCCCTCTACGCCTTCCCTCCTTCTTCCTTCCTTCCTCCTTTCCCTCTTCCTTCCTTCCCTCCCTACCTCCCTCCCTGCCTCCCTTCCCTCCCTCCCTCCCTACCTCCCTACCTCCCTTTACCGTCGCCTACCTCCCTACCTCCCTCCTCCATCCTTCCCTCTATCCTCCCTCCCCTGTCGGACCGAGCCCAAATCCTGAGAAAATTCCTGCCTAATCTCCCAACACCATAGCCTGACGGAACCACAGTGGAAAATGGAGAGAGAAGGAGAGAGAGAAAGAAAGGAAGAAGGAAGAAGAGGGAAGGAGGAGAAAGAGGGGAGGAAAGAAAGGAAGAAGAGGGGAGAGGAGAGAGGAGCGGAAAGAGAGCAGGAGGGAGGAGGCGGAGGAAAGTGAAGGAGGAGGAGAGGAAAGGAAGGAGGAGGGAGGAGGAGGAGGTGAGGTAAAGAAGGAGAGGGAGGAGGGGAGGAAAGAGGAGAGGAGGAGGGGAGGGAGGGAAGGAAGGAAGGAAGGAGGGGGAGGAAGAAGGAAGGAGGAGGGAAAGGGAGGAGGGGGAGGAAACGGAAGGAAAAGGAGGGAGGAGGAGAGAAATGAAGGAGGAGGAGGAAGGAGGAGGGGAGAGAGGAAGAATAATGTATCACATTCTATTTCCCTTCGTTAGTTCCCAAAAAAAGAAGTCTTAAAATATACGCGAGAAAAATAGATAATACCACGTACACACACTTACACGTACACGTACACGTACAACACACATTACACATACATGGTACACATACATTACACATACATGTACACACATACGTACACATACATGTACACATACACGTACACATACATGTACACATACACACATACACACACACATACATACACGCACATATACACGTACACCATACACATACACGCACACAATGTACGCCCCACCAAAACCCATTAAACCAGTGAAGAATTTATCTTTAAACTTTTAAAAAGAAAATGTTGCCAACTTAGAGAGACAACCCCGATCGCAGATAATGAGGCGAGAGAGGAAGTTTCCCTACAAAACCCCTTCCTCGCGCGTGGCAACACTGCTCTTTAACACGGCCATGGACACACTGGCCAGGGAGGATTTTTTTTTTTTTTTTTTTTTTTTTTTTTTTTTTTTTGCCTACGAAATATTAAAGTTCCCTCGAAACTGAAAATTTATCAGCCTGCACGTTCTTCAGCCTGTGCATGCACCAGCCTTTGCATTCACCAGCCTTTGCATTCACCAGCCTTTGCATTCACCAGCCTTTCATTCACCAGCCTTTGCATTCACCAGCCTTTGCATTCAACCAGCCTTTTGCATTCACCAGCCTTTGCATTCACCAGCCTTTGCAGCCTTTGTTCACCAGCCTTTGCATTCACCAGCCTGTGCATTCACGCAGCCTTTGCATTCACCAGCCTTTGCATTCACCAGCCTGTGCATTCACCAGCCTGTGCATCACCAGCCTTTGCATTCACCAGCCTCACCAGCCTTTGCATTCACCAGCCGTGCATTCACCAGCCTTTGCATTCACCAGCCTTGCATTCACCAGCCTTTTGCATTCACCAGCGCCTTTTGCAGCCTTTGCACCAGCCTTTGCATTCACCAAGCCTTTGCATTCACCAGCCTTCTCACCAGCCTGCATTCACCAGCCTTTGCATTCACCAGCCTTTGCATTAACCAGCCATTCACCAGCCGCATTCACCAGCCTTTGCATTCACCAGCCTTTGCATTCACCAGCCTGTGCATTCACCAGCCTGTGCATTCACCATTCACACCAGCCTTTGCATTCACCAGCCTTTGCATTCACCAGCCTGTGCATTCACCAGCCTGTGCATTCACCAGCCTTTGCATTCACCAGCTGCGCATTCTTCAGCCCTGTGCATTCACCAGCCTGTGCATTCACAGCCTGTTGCATTCACCAGCCTTTGCATTCACCAGCCTTTGCATTCACCAGCCTGTGCATTCACCAGCCTTTGCATTCACCAGCCTGCGCATTCTTCAGCCTGTGCATTCACCAGCCTGTGCATTCACCAGCCTGTGCATTCACCAGCCTGCGCATTCACCAGCCTGTTTGCCTTGCATTCACCAGCCTGCGCATTCACCAGCTGGCATTCTTTCAGGCGTGCATTCATCAGCTGTGCATTCATCAGCATTCACTTGCCTGCGCATTCTTCAGGCTGTGCATTCACCAGCCTGCGCATTCTTCAGCCTGCGCATTCACCAGGCTGTGCATTCACCAGCCTGTGCAATCACCAGCCTGGGCATTCTTCAGGCTGTGCATTCATCAGCCTGTGCATTCATCAGCCTGCGCATTCACTTGCCTGCGCATTCTTCAGGCTGTGCATTCACCAGCCTGCGCATTCACCAGCCTGGCATTCACCAGCCTGGCATTCTTCAGGCTGTGCATTCATCAGCCTGCGCATCATGCCTGCGCATTCAATTCTTCAGCTGTGCATTCACCAGCTGCGCATTCTCAGGCTGTGCATTCACCAGCCTGCGCATTCTTCAGCCTGCGCATTCTTCAGCCTGCGCATTCACCAGCCTGCATTCACCAGCCTGTTCACCAGCCTGTTCAAACCTGCAGGCCTGCATTCACCATTCACCAGCCTGTGCCAAGCCTGCCAGCCTGTGCATTTCAACCTGCGCATTCACCAGCCTGCAACAGCCTGCGCATTCACCACCTGCCGTATCATCAGCCTGCGCATTCATCAGCGCTGCGCAATCAACCAGCCTGCGCATTCATCATCAGCCGCTGTGCATTCACCAATCTGTGCATTGCTGTGCATTCACCAGCCTGCGCATTCATCAGGCTGTGCATTCACCAGGCTGCGCATTCACCAGCCTGCGCAATCACCAGCCTGTGCATTCACCAGCCTGTGCATTCACCAGCCTGTGCATTCATCATCCTGTGCATTCATCACCTGGCCTGTGCATTTTTTCGCACGGGACCTGTGAAAGGCGAGCAACCTTCGGCATTTCCGTCAATATATTTTGCTGAACGTGGGCGCGGGGTGGGGGGGTGGGGGGGGTGACGGAGAAAAGGAAGTCACGTGGTTATATATTACGGAATTCCGGTACGAATCAGCTGTTCCATCGTTTTTGCTTTATTTCCCCCAATCATCCTTACCAAATTCACTGAGTCATGCTTACTCTCCCACCCTACCCCCCCCACCCCCACCCACCCACCCACCCATTCACCCCACCCCACCCCCACCCACCCACCCACCCATTCACCCCATGAATCACATACTCACTCACCATCACTCACCTATTCCCCTAATGCCTCATCCACCCACCCCGTCATTCACACCCATCCATTTACCCAAAGACTCACCCACCCACCAACCCACCCCACTCATCCACCCACCATCCCACCCCACCCACCCACCTCACTGCCACACCACTTACCCATTCACCCACTTACCCATTCACCCACACCCATTCACCCACTTACCCATTCACCCACTTACCCATTCACCCACTTACCATTCACCCACTTACCATTCACCCACTTACCCATTCACCCACTTACCATTCACCCACCCATTCACCCACTTACCATTCACCCACTTACCATCACCCACTCATCCCACCCCACCCATCCCATGCTGCACCCACTCACCCACCACAATCGGCCGTGATTCAATTGAGACGATTTCCAGCCGAACCGAAGACCGAAATACGACCGACACAGACAGACAGACACAGACCGACAAACAGACAGACAGACAGACTTACGACACAGACGACAGACCGACCGACAGAAACAGACAGACAGACCGACCGAACCGAAGACCGAAATACCGACAGACAGACCGACCGAATACCGACACAGACAGACAGACACAGACCGACCGAAGACCGAAATACCGACACAGACCGACCGACCGAACAAAGCCCCGACAACACAAGACACCCTCCCGCCTCCCTCCACATCTCGCCACAAGAACAAAAGAAAAAGAAAAGAAAAAGAAAAGAAAAAAAAAAATAGGTTCGAGACTAAAAATACTTCTGGTCTTCTTTTCTCTCTCTTTCCTTTTATTAAGATTCTTTTCATCATGTGATACATTTTTTTTTTTTTTTTTTTTGGATATCTTACACTCGGATTGTTTTATTTATATATTTATTTATATATTTTCATTTTTTTTATTCTTTTTTTATTATTTTTTATTTTTTTTCATTTTTTTTATTTTTTTTTTTGGGGGGGGGGGATATCTTACTCGGATCTTCATTTTTTTTCTTATTTATCTATTTTTATTTATCATTTTCTTTAATATCTTACGCTCGGATTGTTTTGATTTTCTTTCATTTATTTATCTTCATTTTGTATTTGTTTTTATTTTTTCTTAATCCCTCTAGTATTTTTTTCACTATCATTTTTATCTTTACTTCCTTCATTTCTCTCTATTTTCTCTCTCTTATTCTTCTTTTTTCCAACCAGTCCCTTCTTTAACTTTATCTACCTGGTTCTTCTCCTTCATTATCAATCAACTTTCCATGCCCCCTCTTTACTCTCACTCTCCTTCTCTCCCCTGGTTAATACTTCCCACTCTCTCCCTCTCCCTCTCCTCCCCCACACTCTCGACCTCACCCTCTCTTCCCCTCCTTGCCTCTCCCTCTCCCCCCCCACTCTCTCCCTCTCCCTCTCCCCCACACTCTCGACCTCACTTCTCTTCCCCTCCTTACTCTCCCTCTCCCTCTCCCCACTCTCGACCTCTCCTTCACACCCTCACATCCATTTCTCCACCCATTCCTTTCCCCTCCCCTCTCCTTCAACCCCTCCCCACTTCCTTTCCATCGCCCTCTCCTACTTCACCTCTCCATCAACCTCTCCTCAACCCCCCCTTCTCTCCCTCCTCCCTTCTCTCCCTCCCCCCACCCACCTCTACTCCTTCCCCTCTACTCCCTCCTCCCTTCTCTCCCTCCCCTCACCCCCCCCTCTACTCCTTCCCCTCCCTCACCTCCCTTCTCTCACCCTTCACCCCCCCTCTACCCTCCTCCCTTCTCTCCCTCCCCCCTCACCCCCTCTACTCTTCCCCTGCCCTCCTCCCTTCTCCCCCCCTCCTCCCTCCCTCACCCTCCCTCTACTCCCTCCTCCCTTTTCTCCTTCCCCTCTACTCCCTCCCCTCCCCTCACCCTCTACTCCTTCCCCTCCCCCACCCCCTCCCTGCCCCCCCCTCGCCGCCATACTGTCTTCACGCCCCTGTGCCATCTGGAGAAGAGGCGACACAGAATCTAATTTAGAGGACTGAAAGGTTAAGAAAAGTGGAGGAGGAAAGTGGACATCCTGGAGGCTCGAGGGGCGAGCAAGTCACATTCTTTTTTCTGTCCTGTCTTTATCAGTATTCTACCTTTTTTCTCTCCCTATTTCTTTTCCCCCTTTTTTTCTCTATTGATTACTCTTTTTTTCTTTCTTTTTCTTGTTCTTTTCTTTCTTTTCTCGTTCTTTTCTCGTTCTTTTCTCGTTCTTTTCTTTTCTTTTCTCGTTCTTTTCTCGTTCTTTTCTCGTTCTTTTCTCGTTCTTTTCTCGTTCTTTTCTCGTTCTTTTCTCGTTTTTTTGTTTTTTTCGTCGTTTTTCTCGTTCTTTTGTTTTACTTCTTTTCTTCTTTTCTTTTTTGTTCTCTCGATTTCTCGTTTTTCTCCTCTCTCCCCCTTTTCTTTCCTTATTGTTGCGGAAATGGAGAGGAAATGGACTGTGAAATACGAAATCGCTACTGATTTTACATTTAACAATCCATTTATCCGAATCCGAAATAAAGATGTGGTACAAGTGTGTGTGTTTGTGGGAGATGGAGGGGGGAGGGAGGAGAGGGGATGAGGGATAAGAGAGGAAGGGAGAAGGGAGAAAGGGGAAGGGGATTAGGGAGGGAGAGAGGGGGAGAAGGGGGAGGAGAGGGAGGGGGAACAAGGGGAGAGGGGAGAGAGGGAGAGGAAGAGGGAGAGGGAGAGGTGGAGGAAAGGAAGGAAGAAGGGAGAGGGAGAGGGAGAGGGAGAAGGGGGGGAAGAGGGAGAGGAAGGGGGGGAGGAAAGGGAGAGGAAGAAGAGGGGGGAGGGAGGAGAAGGGGGGAGAGGGGAGGGAGAAGGGGGGAGAGGGAGAGGAAGAAGGGGGGAGGAAAGGGAGAGGAAGAGGGGGAGGAAAGGGAGGAGGGAGAGGAAGAAGGGGGGAGGAAAGGGAGAGGGAGAGAAAGGGGGAGGAAAGGGAGAGGGAGAAAAGGGGAGGAAAGGGAGAGGGAGAGGAAGAAGGGGGAGGAAAGGGAGAGGAGAGGAAGAAGGGGAGAAAGGGAGAGGGAGAGGAAGAAGGGGGGAGGAAAGGAGAGGGAGAGGGAAGAAAGGGTGAGGGAGAGGAAGAAGGAGGAAAGGAGAGGCAGGGAGGAAGGGAGAGGGAGAGGAAGAAAGGGGAGGAAGGGAAAGGGAGAGGGAGAGGAAGAAGGGGAGAAAGGGAAGGGAGAGGAGGGGAAAGGAAGGGAAGGGGGAGAAAGGGAGAGGGAGAGGAAGAAGGGGGAGGAAGGGAGAGGGAGAGGAAGAAAGGGGAGGAAAGGGAAAGGGAGAGGAGGAAGGGGGAGGAAAGGGAGAGGAAAGGGGGGAGGAAAGGGAGAGGAGAAGGGGGGAGGAAAGGAGAGGAAGAAGGGGGAGGAAAGGGAAAGGGAGAGGAAGAGGAAGAAGGGGGGGGGGAGGAAAGGAAGAAAGGGAAAGGGAGAGGGAGAGGAAGAGGAAAAGGGAAAGGAGAGAGGAGAGGGAGAGGAAGGAAGGGAGGAAGAAGGGAGAGGGAGAGGGGAAAGAAGGGGGAGGAAAGGGAGGAGGGAGAGGAGGGGGGGAGGAAAGGGAGAGGGAGAGAAAAAGGGGAGGAAAGGGAGAGGGAGAGGAAGGGGGGGAAAGGAGGGAAGGAGAAGGGGGAGAAAGGAGAGGGAGAGGGAAGAAGGGGGGGAAGGAGAGGGAGAGGAAGAAGGGGAGGAAAGGGAGAGGGAGAGGAAAGGGGGGAGGAAAGGGAGAGGAGAGGAAGAAGGGGGAGGAAAGGAGAGGGAGAGGAAAAGGGGGAGGAAAGGAGAGGGAGAAGGAAGAAAGGAAAGGGAGAGGGAGAGAGAAGGGGGAGGAAAGGGAGAGGGAAGAAGAAGGGGAGGAAAGGGAAGAGGGAGAGAAGAAGGGGAGGAAAGGGAGAGGAAGGAAAAGGGGAGGGAGGAGAAGGAGAAGGGGGAGAAGGGAAGAGAGGAAGAAGGGAGGAAAGGGAGAGGAGAGGAAGAAGGGGGGAGAAAGGAAGAGGAGAGAGGAAGAAGGGGGAGGAAAGGGAGAGGAGAGAGGAAGAAGGGGGGAGGACAAGAGGACAGGGAGAGGAGAGGAAGAAGGGGGAGGAAGGGAGAGGGAGAGGAAAGAAGGGGCGAGGACAGGAGAGGAGAGGGGTGGGAGGAAAGGGAGAGAGGGAGAGGAACAGGGAGAAGGCGAAGAGGAGAGAGAGGCGAGTCAAAGTTAAAATCACAATGAAGACCACAAGTTACAGGAAAGAAGAAAGAGGAATAACTAAGAAACAGCATAGGAGAAAAAAAGAGGGAAGAAACAGCCAGGGAAGGAAAGGGGAAAGCAACGAAGGAACCAGGAGGAGGAGCAGGGAAGGAGGGAAGGAGGGGCCGCCGTGGAAGGGGCCATTCAAGCCTTCATAAACGCCGATAACGTTCCTAGATGATGTGCTCCCCCTTCCGCCCCCTCCTCCCCCCTCTCCCGAACCTCCTTCCCCCCTTCTCCCGAGAGCCTCCTCCCCCCTTCTCCCTTCCCCCTCCTCCCCCTCTTCTCCCTTCCCCTTCCGAACCTCCTCCTCCCTCCCCCTTTCTCCTTCCTCCCTTCTCCCCTCCCCCCTTCTCCCTCTCCTTTCCCCCTTCCCTCTTCTCCTCTTCCCTCCCCTTTCTCCCTGCTCCTTTCTCCTTTCTCCCTCTCCCTTTCCCCTCCCGAACCTCCTCCTCTCCTCTCCACGCCCCTTTATTATATGCTTTACTCGAATTTCCTCCTTTCTCCTTCCTTTATTCTCCTCTATGCCTCGGCTTCGTGGCCTCCCTTTTCAGAAGTTTATGGGCGGGCGACCAAGAGGACCAAATAAGTCTACGGTGACCGCACGCCAGACTTCACTATCTCTGCGCACAGCCTATGTATATGGCCCTTGTTCCCTCCCTCTTTTCCCATTCATTAGCTAATTCCCTCTTTCGCCTGCTCTCTCTCTCCCTCTTTCTCCCTCGACATAATAGTAATAGCAATAGTAATATTGGAATAATAACAATAACAATAAGAACAATAATAATAACAGTAACATAACATTTAATCAATAATTTTTACTTTCATTCTTGCTGATGATACTACCGACCACAAACGGCTTTCGGATAAAAAAATAATAATGAATATATATAACGCACAAACTACGTAAAGAGGATTTCACCGCTAATCCATTGTCAGAATTCTCAGAATCAAAAAAAAAAAAAGTGGAAAAAATCTGTCACAGCTTAAAAAAGAAAAAAAAATCCTACTGCAAGTAATCCATAATCCTTTCCCCCCCCACTCTCTCCAACTCCCCACCCATACCTCCCCTACTCCTCCCCAATTCCCCCCATACCACCCCTACTCCACCCATACCTCCCCTACCTCCCCCTAACCTCTCCCTACACCCCTACTCCCTCCCATACCACCCCATACCCCTAACTCCCCTCCCCATACCACCCCTACACCCCTAATTCCCCCCATACCTCCCCAATTCCCCCCATACCACCCCTACTCCCCCAACTCCCTCCCCATACCACCCCTACTCCCCAACTCCCCCCCCATCCACCCCTACCACCCCTACTCCCCAACTCCCCCCCCATACCACCCCTATACCCCCAACTCCCCTCCCCATACCACCCCTACTCCCGCAACTTCCCCCCATACCACCCCTTACTCCCCCCATACCACCCCTACCCCAACTCCCCCAACCACCCCTACTCCCCACTTCCTCCCCATACCACCCTACTCCCCTACTCCCCCCATACCACCCCTCCCCTCCCCTCACCCTCAGCGGCATTGGCACCCTCTCGCTCTGGCATCGACTCAAAATTCCACAAATTATGCACCCTCCACAGAGCCAGGCACTAAAACAACCCCGAGTCGCTCCGGAGTCCACTCCTTAAAACTGCACGTCACTCCCTTCGTTAATCCCGTAATCCCTCCCCCCCCCCTCCCCCCTCCCCGTGTTTTTTTCCCCTTTCTTTCTTTCTTTCTTTCTTTTTTTTTGTGAGTGTGCACCCCCCCCCCCCACCGTGTTTTTTCCTCTTTTTTTTCTTTTCGTTCTTTCTTTTTTGTGAGTGTGAATTTCGCTCATTCAACTCAAACTCAACTCGCTTCCATTTTATTTATTTATTTATTTATTTGTGAGTGCAAATGAGTGTTTTATTCACGTTCGCTCATTCGACTCCACTCAACTCGCTCATCTGTTCAATCCGGTGGTGAATAAAATATCTTTCATGTTGGGTCCGTAATAAAACATGGCGATTAAAAGTGCAAAAGGATATGCTGTTTTTCTTTTTTTCTTCTTTTATTTTTTGCTTTGATTTTATTTCATAAGAAAGGGAGGAGGGGAGGAGGAGGGGGAAGGGAGGGGAGAGGAGGGAGAAGAAAGAGCGAAAGAGGGAGAAGGGAAGAAGGAGAAGGGAGATGGAAGGGAGAGCGAGGAAGGGAAGAGGAGAGCGAGAGAGAGGGAGAAGGGAGAAGCGAAAGAGAGGGAGAAGGAGAGCGAAAGAGAGGAGAAGGGAGAGGGAAGGGAGAGCGCGAGGGAGGAGAAGGGAGAGGAGAGAGAGAGAGAGAGAGGGACAAGAGAGGGAGAGACAGACAGACAAAGATCACACTAAGCCAGCCCATAGACCTATAAAACAACAAGAACAACACTCCCTCCCCACCCCTCTCCCCCTCCCCCTTCCCCAGTACACGCGCCAACATGAAGCAACATGGCGCTCGCATCGCCGCATGAGAACACGCATAACACGACGCCTTTCACTAGACCGAATAAAAGGAATCGATGCGAGGGGTCGATGCCGCGGCTATGTCGGGGTGGTTGAAATGATTGGTGATGACATGTGGTGGTGAGGAGGAGGAATGGTGATGACATGTGGTGGTGAGAAGGACTGGTGATGAGGACGACTGGTGATAAGCGGTGATGATGACTGACTGGTGGTGAGGACTGGTGATGTGAAAGGTGGTGACTCGCGGTGGCGGAGAAGGCTGGTGATGGTAATGTTGGTGATGATCAGTGATGAGTGGTGCTGGTGATGAGTGGTGGTGGTGATGACTAGTGGTGGTGAATACTGAACACCTATCTATCCACTCATCTATCCATCTAACAGTGATGATGAAAGTGCACGGTAGGCCTATTTTCTATCACACGGTAGGCCTATTTTGCGAACGTGAAAAGAATGAAAAAAAAATATCTTTGAAAAAAAAAAAGAAAAAAAAATAGCGATAAAAAAATACACAAAAACAGCGCAAAGAGAGAATCTGAATCATTAAAATCCTCGCCATAAAATCTGCAACAAGTATTAAGCGCCATTTTCATTCCCTTTCATTATTCACAAAAAAAAAAAAAAAATATATTATAGAGTATAACCCCACGCTGTTACATCATTGTTCTCATTTAACGATTCTAATTAAAACGAGCATTGGCCTGTGCAATGCGTGAATTCACTCCCATGTACGTATCGATGAGTGTACACAAGCCAAAAAAAAAACTTACACAAACGTACACAAAATCAAAATGGCCTTCAGATTTTCCCCAAGTAATCACAGGCCAAGTACTTAGACACTCTACAAGCGTCTCGTTGTGTAAACAGTCGAGTGTAAATAATGAACGAGTGCTTTTTCGCTCGCTCGCTCTCCCGCCTATCCGTCTCCATCATCATATCATATATCATATCATATATATATCATATCATATATCATATATATCATATCATTTACATCATATATATATCAGATCATGTATATCGTATATCTTATCATGTATATCATATCATGTATATATCTATATATACATATATATTTATATCATATATATATATCATATCATATATATCATATCACATATATATCACATATATATCACATCACATCATATTTATCATATCATATATATCATATCATATATATATATATATAAATATATCGTGTCATATGCAATGAAAAACACAAAACCGTGTTGATAATACGGAAGAAAAACCCACAATGCACAAACTAGATTTATTGATCAATAAATCCAGTTTGTGCATTTGGGGTTTTTCTTCCATCATATCATATAATCATAATTGCATACATTTACTTATACGTCTACACCAACCTAATTCGACGGCGTTGAAATAAATATGGGGAATATCAACATTTTCGTCCTCGTAACTGATACCTCCCTGCCGATATAACCGTCTCACCCTCTTCCCCCTCGCCCCCCTCGCCCCCTCGCCCCCTCCCCCTCCCCTCCTCCCCTCCTCCCCCCCTCTTCCCCTCCTCCCCTCCTCCTCCTCCCTCCTCCTCTCCCTCTTCCCCTCCCCCCTCCCTCCTCTCTCCTCTCCTCCTCCCTCTCCCCTCCCCCTCCTCTCTCCTCCTCCTCTCTCCCTCTCCCTCTCCTCCTCCTCTCCTCCCTCTCCTCCTCCCCCTCCCTCCTCCCTCCCTCCTCCTCCTCCCCTCTCCTCCTCCTTCCCATCACTTCACAAAACCAATCGCACGTCATTCATACAAATACATCAAGCAATTAAACACTTAACAGCAAATTCATCGAAGCATTACCTACAATTTTTGCTAATCATCTGCTTTCGGCAATCCCCTTTGTACACGGGTACACAGGGGGAGAGGGGAAGGGGAGGGGAAGGAGGAGAGGGGATGAGAGGGTGAGGGGAGGGAGAGGGAGAGGGGAAGGATGGGAAAGGGAGGGAGAGGGGGAGGGGAAGGGAAGGAGAGGGGAAAGGGAAGGGAAAGGGGGGAAAGAGAGGGGGAAGGAAAGGGAAGGGGAAGGGGGAAGGGAGGGGAAGGGAAAGAGGGGATGGAGAGGAAGGGGAGGGAAAGAGGGGAAGAGAGGGAAAGGGAGGGAGAGAAGGGGAAGGGGAGGAAGGGGTGGTGAAGAGGTGGGGAAGGGGAGGGAGATGAGGGGAAGGGGAAGGGGAGGGAGATGAGAGAAGGAGGAAAGGGGAAGGGAGGGGAGATAAGAAAAGGGGAGGGAAGAGGAAGAGGGGAAGGGGAGAGGAGATGAGAAAGGGGGAAGGGAAGGGGAGAGGAGGGGAAGGGGAGGGAGATGAGGGGAAGGGGAAGGGAGGGAGATGAGGGGAACGGGGAAGGGTAGAGAGGAGGGAGGGAGACGAGGGAAGGGAGGGGAGGAGAGGGAAGGGGGAAGGAGAGAAAGGAGGGAAGGGGAAGGGGAGAAGAGGGAAAAGGGAGGGGAAGGGGAAGGGGAGGAGAATGAGAGGAAGGGGAAGGGGAGGGAGATGAGAGGAAGGGGAAGGGGAGGAGATGAGAGGAAGGGGAAGGGGAGGAGATGAGAGGAAAGGGCAGGGGAGGGAGATGAGAGAAGCGAGGGGAGGGAGAGGAGGGGGAGGATTCAAGACGGACAAGAATATGTATAAAAATGGATAGACGAGTGAGTGTGCGAGTTTGCGTGTGTTCGGTGTTCGTGTGCAAAGCAAGATAAAAACTGCATCTCACACACCTCCCCCACTCCCCCACCCCCACCAGTGAACAAAGGGATCGATTTTTGTCACTTATACCATGAAACCCCCCCTAGGCCTACATCCAGACCTCCAACCCCCCCCCCTCCCCTCCTCACCCCTTTCCCTCTTAGCTCTACCCCGCTACAACCCTTCTGTCCTCATTCCCAACACAACCCCTCCCCCCCCCCCACCACCCGAGTCTCGCCACAGCACACCCCTTCCCACCGCCTCCCCTACCACCACACCCTTCCCACCCTCCCCTACCACCCCCCTTCCCCACCCCCTCCCTCCACCCACCCTCCCCCACCCCCAAACCCAAGCCCTCCTTCACCCTTCCTCCCCCACCCTCCCTATCAACCACTTCCACTCCCCTTCACCCACTCGAGAGCGCACGAGTGAGAGAGCCCTCCCCTCCCCTCCCCCCTCACCCCCCCCCCCCCCCTCAACGTCCCCTCCAACCCTCTCCCTCGAACATCGATGAGAAAGGAGCGAGTCGAGGCTAATCTACATTAAGCCTCCGTGTTCTCCTCCTCGGAATGCGCGAGTTAACAAAAGGGGATAAAATGTCGGTGTGGGGGGGTCTATTTTTTTTTCTCGGGGGGTGAGGGGGTGAAGGGGGGTGAGGGGGATGAGGATAAAAGGGTGAGGAGGGGTAAGAGGGGGTGAAGGGTGAGGAGGGATAAGGGGGGTGAGGGGTTGGGGGGTGAAGCATGAAGGGGATGAGAAGTGTGGTGGGGTATGAAGGGTGGGGAGGGTATGAGGGGGTGAGGAGGGGTGAGGGGGGTGAGGAGGGTGAGGGGGTTGAAGGAGGGGTGCAGGGGGGTGAGGAGGGGAATAGGGGTGAGGAGGGGTGTGAGGAGGGGTGAGGAGGGGTGAAGGGGTGAGGGGGATGAGGGGGTTGAGAGGGATATGAGAAGGGGTGACGGGGGGGAGCGAGGAAAGCCATGTGAAGGGGCCATGTGAGGGGCGTTTGTGGGCAAGGGTATGAACGCTCGTTGGAAAGGAGGGAGAGAGTGGCCTGTGGAAAGGTATGAATGAGAACGAATATCTTCACATTACAAGAGATGTATTTCTGACGAAGATATAAATCGAAACGGTTAAATACATCTCTTGTATTGTGAAATTATTCTCATTCATACCTTTCCACATTTGTCAACATGAATACGGTTCAGAGTGGGCCTGTGTGCAGGGTGGTAAACAGGAGAGCAGCAGCGAAAGGGTTATTCAAAGTGTCACTTCCTCCCCCCCCCCATTTCAAAAAAAAAATCGTCCAGGCACTTAAAACAAATAAAATAAAGCGTCATAAGGAAGGGACAGAGCTCACCTCCCTATTCGCCCCACCTCCACCACCCTACCTCACCTCAAACCAAGCCGCTCCATCCACCTCTACCCCACCCTCACTCTCCCGCCTTCCCCTCCCCTCACTCTCCCCTTCCCCTACCCTCCCCCCCCTCAACCCTTCCCCTACCTCACCCTCCACCACCCTACCCATCACCCTCTCACCACGCCCTACCCTCACCCTCCACCACCCTAAACCCTCACCTCAACCACCCTCCAGCCACCCCTACCCCACTCCTCAACCACCCTCTCACCACCTCTACCCTCAGCCTCACGTCTCCCCCTTCCCTACCCTCCCCTCACCCTCCACGCACCTACCTCACCCTCAACCACCCTCCCACCACACCTCTAACCCGCCTCACACCTCCACTTCCCCCTTCCCCTACCCTCCCCCTCACCTTCCCCTACCCTCACCCTCCACCACCCTACTCCATCCCCTCCACCACCCTACCCTCACCCTCAACCACCCTCCACCACCCCTACCCTCACCCTGCAACCACCCTCCACCACATCTTACCTCCTCCACCCTCACTCTCCCCTTCCCCTACCCTCACCTCAACCACCCTCCACCACCTCTACCCTCACCCTCACTCTCCCCCTTACCCCTACCTCCACCCTCCCCCTTCCCCACCCTCACCTCCCCCTCCCCTACCTCACCCTCCCCTTGCCCTCCCCTCCCTCCACCTACCCTCACTCAACCGATCCATCCCTCACATCAACCTCCATCCCCTCACTCAACCTCCATCCCCTCAGCTTCAACCTCCATCCCCTCAAACTCAACCTCCCATCCCTCACTCAAGCTCCATCCCCTCACTCACCTCCATCCCCTCACTCCCCCGCATCCACGCCTTCCCCCTTCTCCACCTCGCCCCTACCTCCAAGCCAAGAAAAAAAAAAAAAAAAAAAAAAAAAAAAAAAAAAAATTACCACTTCCACAGACAAGCCAAAGTGACCCACAAAGTCGACCAAGTCTACCTTCGACTTCACCCACGTCATTCACCATTTCCATTCCTCATTCACTCATTCACTCATTCTCATTCTCATTCATTCACTCATTCCATTCTCACTCATTCATTCACATTCATTCTCATTCACCTCATTTCATTCATTCTCATCATCATTCACTCATTCCATTTCTCATCATTCATTCCATCTCATCTCACTCATTCTCATTCATTCCACTCATTCCATTATCTCATTCCTTCACATTCATTCTCACTCATTCACTCATTCCATTCTCATTCCTTCACTCATTCCATTCTCACTCATTTCATCATCTCCACTTTCACTCATTCCCATTCTCATTCTCACTCATTCACTCATTCCATTCTCATTCATTCACTCATTCCATTCTCATTCATTCACTCATTCCATTCTCATTCATTCACTCATTCCATTCTCATTCCATTCTCACTCATTCACTCATTCCATTCATTCACTCATTCCATTCTCACTCATTCACTCATTCCATTCTCATTCATTCACCAGTCGGTCCATTCATTCATCCACCGACTCACCCATGCAAGCGGCAGTCCATTCAGCCATTCAATTAGCCCGAGTGTCACCTGGCCAGTTTTTTTTTTTTTTTTTTTTTTTTTTGAGAGCGAGGGCGGTAGGCGTGGTTACTTGCCGCGTGCGTGGAGTCTAATGCTCGAAAACTGAGAGTGATATGTCCCCAATTTAAGGCCGTCAATTTGGCAATTTTGTAATTCCTCTATTCCGTCATTCGGTCACAACCTTCCCTTTTTGGAGGCGATGTATTCTCATATTCTCATATTCTCATTCTCATATTCTCATATCTCTCTCTCTCTCTCTCTCTCTCTCTCTCTCTGCTCTATGCTTCCTCTCTCCGCTTACATCCCTTCTACCCCCCTCCCTCCTACTTTTCCTATCCCAATTTCTTCCCTCCACCCCTCCCTCCAATCCACCCCCCGAGCCAGTCCACCCTCCCCCTCCTCCCCCCTCGCCTCCTCCCTCCTCCACCCCTCCCACCCCCCTCCAATCCAGCCCCTCCCCCTCCCTCCCAATCCGCCAATCCACCCCCTTTCCCCCTCCCCCCTCCCTCCAATGCCACCCTCCCGCCTCCCCTCCGCCGTTAGCAGCCGGGCGTTCGCATTAGCAACTTCGCCAGTATTTCATCGTCGGCAGGTCAGGGGCTAAGAAACAATGAGGTAAATGGAGGGATAGGGAAGGGGGGGAGGGAGGAGAGGAAGGGGGATGGGGAGTGGAAGGGGGGAAGGGAGGAGGGGAAGGGGGGAGGGGAAGGAAGGGGAAGGGGGAGGAGAGGAGGAGTGGAAGGGGGAAGAAGGAGGGGATGGGGGAAGGGGACGGGGATGGAGGAGGAGAGAAGGAGTGGAAAAGGGAGGAGAGGAAGAGGGAAGAGGATGGAGGGAGGAGAAGGGGAAGGGAAGGAGGGGATGAAAGGGAGGAGAGGAGGGAGAGGAATGGGAATTTTGGAAGGGGGATGAGGGGAAGTGTGAGGAGGGTGGAGAGAGGAGAGGGAGGGATAAGAAAAGAGAGGGAAGGGAGAGGGCGAAAGAGATAGGAAGGGAAAGGAAAGGGAAGAGAGAGGTGATAGGGAAGGGGAAGAGACGGGGAATAAGAAGGAAAACTGGGAAACTGGATAAACGAGAGAAGAGGAATAGAGAGAGAAGAGAGAGAAAGGAAAGTAGAGAAAGATGGTAGAAGACGGAAGGGAGAAGGGAGGAAAGGGAGGACAGGGAGGTATCAGACAACGTATTAAACCTGACGTCATAATGCACAAGAAGCCTAACTAAAAACAATTATTCCCCAAGGAACTGGACTCTTTAGCTAGGTCGTGGTAAGTCATCTGTTGTTGCTTAACAGTAGAGGATATAAAACCTTTATCAAGATATATATAGAACACAAGTTCATCAGCTACATTATGCATTTACACATTTGATCTGAATACTAATGCTGTACAAGAACAACTAGCATTATTAATAGGAAACTTGTATATGACAGCATTTGCATAATTGTAGACCGTGTACGTAACTTAATCTTGAAGAATTAAGCGAGGTAATAATCGCACATAATGCACATTTGCTGTACATTAGGAGGGAGGAGAAGGGAGAGGAAGGGAGAGAGGGAGGGGAGGAAGGGGGAGGAAGGAGGAAGGGAGGGAGGAGGGAGAGGAAGGGGGAGGGGGAGGAGGAGAAAGGGAAGAGGAAGGGAGGGAGGGAGGGAAGGGAGGGAGAGGAGGGAGAGAAAGGAGGGAGGGAGGGAGGGGAGGAGAAGGGGGAGAGAAAGAGAGGAGAGGGGAGGGAGAGGAAAGGAGGAGAGGGAGGAGAAGAAAAGAGGAGAAAGGAGGGGAGAAAGGAGGAGAGAGAAAGGGAGGGAGGGAGGGAGGGGAGGAGAGAAAGGAGAGAAGGGAGGAGAGAAAGGAAGGGATGAGGAGGGAAGAAAGGAGGAAGGGAGGGAGAGAAGGAAGGAGGAGAGAGGGAGAGGAAGGCGGAAGGAGTAGGAAGTAGAGGTAGGAGGAGGAGCGGAGATAGTAAGGGGGAAGCCCAGAGAAGGAAAGGAAGGATAGAGCAAAGTTGGCG
>NW_020870301.1:519092-521592 GCF_003789085.1 Penaeus vannamei
CTATTTATTTACCAGTGAATTGCCGCCCTAATGTACCATGGTTATTAATCCTTAATTTGACTGGTCTTATTCTTATTCGATCTTTTGACCTTTTCGGATTTTTCTGACCTTTCTGACCTTCTCTAGATCACTCCTCTCTTTGGATCTTCTACACACGTGGACATCAACTCAACTATCCATCATAATTCATGAGAATAGTTCGTCTCTCCTAGCCTTCTGCACTTCATTCACCTCGGGAAATAATTTCTTGGTTGTTGTTTTCTCGCTCTTTCTCTCTCTTTTCTTTCTTTCTCTCTCTCTCTCTCTCTCTCTCTCATCTCTCTCCCCCTCTCCCCTATCTCTCTCTCCCCTCCCCCCTCTCCCTCTTCCCTTCTCCCTCCTCCTCTCTATCCCTCTCCCTCTCTGTCCCTCCCCCCTCTCCCTTCTCCCCTCTCCCTCTCTCCCTCTCTATCCCTCTCCCTCTCTGTCCCTCCCCCCTCTCTCTGTCCTCCCCCTCTCTCCCCTCTCCCTCTCTCCCTCTCTCCCTTTCCCTCCCCCTCCCCCTACCCCCGTCTCCCTCTCCCTCTCTCTCTCCGAAGATTTACAAGCACAATGGAATCCACGAAAAAAAATAATAAAGGAGACTAGCAATCCGTTGCTCCCTCTCCTGTGCTGACGGGAATTGTGAAACATTCGGTTGTCAGGTTGATTCACCCATTCATGAAAGAATAATGTCCATGAAACGCTACGGAATATTTCTCAAGGCAGTGACTGAGAGAGGGGGGGGGGGGAGAGAGAGAGAGGGGGGGAGAGAGATAAAGAAAGAGGGACTAAAATCCAGCGGTCCATTCAGGTCGCGGAGGCAGCGTAAACACACACCTGATATTCACAAACAGTTGGTCAAAATCAGGGTGTGTTACAAGGAAAAAAGATGAAAATGTTTCTCAAGGCTTAATCCCTTCGCCAAAAAGAAATTACAATTTAGAAATTCCTTGATAAAAATGCACGGTGCTTAACCTTTCTCGGTAAAGACTGTGTCCCTGGTGCAATCGACGTGCTTTATAACACGTAATGTAAGTCTTGAGATGTTACACGTTCCACACAAGGGGATCGATGCATGCAGACCGAGCGTAGAAGTAGCTGTTCCCTTTGCTGGACTTCGGTGTATTTTTTCTCATGACATTGTGAGGTGGAGTCTCATGGCAACGCAGACTGAATTAAGAGGCATTTACTCTTACCAGCCGCATCCCGAGAGAGATTTTCTCTGACTCACAGTAACTTAAAGAATTCTCTCACGCCGATCTGCGAAAATGAGCAGAAAGAAGAGAAAAAAAAGGTTGAGAACAATGGACGCGAAACAAATAAAACATGATAAAAGTGGGAGAGGGAAAGTCAGAGAATAATTAAAAAACGGGACGAGATTGAAGAACTCTCTCACGCTGATCTGCTAGTGATGGCCGCGGGCATTCGGCTGAGTCTAGGTCTTCCTCCCGCCTTTAGCTCAAAGCTTCTCTCTTAAGGAAACTGTCCGTTACCACAGACAGTGGAAATCCTGAAAGCTATGCTATTATGATGAATTTGCATGCATGATACCCTTGCATGGCGCACGCAAGACGAGTGGGGCGATAGGAATGCAGCTCCTCGGACCAGCTAGCTCGAGGCAGACGGAACAGCGTCATGCAATTCGTCCCAAACTGAACTAGAACGCGCGTTAGTCTCCCAAGCTATAGCTGTATCTATCTGTGTATTGCTATAAGCCAGGGCGGTGAATAATAAACAGAAATGAAAAAAGAATCAAGGTGAAGTCGTGCCCTTGAGAAATGTAAGACTTATTGAGCGAAAGAGAATGTAGCATGTCTGTGTTTTTTCCCCCGCACGTATCTACCAGCAGCGGAAATGCGGTTCCACTGACTGAATATGCCATTTCAGTTCCATCACTTGTATGCGATCTGTCCACTTGTCCAAGTATCATTTTCGGTGTATGTAAATCCACTGAAAAATAACATTTTGAAAACCAATAACAGCGGTCTCCAGACTCTGTTCCTTTTGTTTTTCTTTTTTCTTTTCTTTTTAGGGAATATTAAGACCTTGTAAACTATTTTATTTTCAACCTCTGAACGCCTTGAGATATATAAAAGGGAATACTATGCATTAATATGTCAAGACCTAGGATAACCATAACATAACCCATGATTGATGAGAAACCTGTGATCTAGTGTAGCGTACCCCTTTGACCCAGAATTCACCTTTGACCTGGAAAAAATACCCAAAACTTGGTCTATGACCCTAGACCTGAACTTTGATCCCAAACTGAACTTTGACCCAGACCTGAACTGTGATCCAGAACTGAACTTTGATCCCAAACTGAACTCTGACCCAGACCTGAACTTTGACCCAGAACTCACCTGTGACCCAGAATTGATCTTTAACCCCGGGATATCTTTGGCTCATTAGGTGATTAGAGCGAAATGCTAAGCTGGGTCGGGTCGCGCTATTGACTTGTTGCCGCAGTTACACTACA
>NW_020870301.1:546592-549092 GCF_003789085.1 Penaeus vannamei
AAAGGGATTTTTTTCTGGATACAATGATTTTACTTTCATAGATTGTAGAGATTAAATGAAAAAAACATGAATTTGCAAAATATCAGCCATTAGACAGGTCAGTGCGCCCCACGAATCAGATTTGTGTACAGTCACGTGCCTTGGGTCCTGACATCAGTAATCAAGTCCAACCCAGAATAACGTGTTTTGAAGTCTTCGGGTCAGCGTTGCAGAGGCGCGAATTTCAATCAAAAGAATGGTGGGAAAGACTAAGTAATATTATATTTTATCTAGCATTCCATTCATTTTCATTTTACCTCTCTATGGGTACTACACGCTTATCTTTTAAGCATTGTTATTTTTTGTAAAGCTTTATTTTTTATAACCCTTCTGTCTGTTCTAGTCCTCTTCCCTTTCTCTCTCAACTCACACAACAGCCTCAAAATAGGATACCGCAGTATTATTTTCGTACAAGTATTGTCAACTGAAAAAGTACTTGCATGTTAATCTGATGTAGTTGCTATCCACATATTCCTAATACATCCATATCGTCGTGGTAAGCTACACCTGAGTTAAGGAAACGAAATGGACTACTGTGATTTTGTTAATGGTTAAATCGAGTAATGTGTTAGACACCAACGATCATATAGCGCTATGGTGAATATGGTGGCGAAAATGGTAAAATGAGTTGATGATTTGGACAGAATGGGTTAGATGCCAAAGGTTGTAGAGCGCTACAGGATAGCATGGTAGTGAAAAGGGTAAAGAAGTAAATGGAGTAAGGCGAGGTGGTGGTGGTTAAGGGTGTTAATATCAAATGGATAGTATCTATGTGTCAAGAAAATGAGAGGAACATTGCATGAGGAACACTTCATTACGAAGCAATCACCGGGTAATAAGGGTTAGAAATGAGTGTCGGAGAAGCAAGTGCAGAAGAATCCCGGGAATGAAACATGGGACCAGGGGAAGGGGGTGGAGTATCAGGAAAAGTGTCAGGAAGTGAAGGAGCCAGAGAAGGACACTGTTGTGACAGAAGGGAGTATCCCAGTAGGAACGGTGAGGACAATGGGGAAAAGAGAAAGTGGTATATATGGAGATGAGGAGGAAGAGGGATGCGGGGAACTTGAGGAGTGGGATGGATATCGGCAATTACTTTGAACGTTTAGGGGATAGGAATCGAGAGATTGGAGGGTGAATTAGGGAGCTGAGCGTTCTCTTGGGTCATGTTTGTGAAGTTTTGGATGCCCTCGAGACTTTCTGGAGGGGAGGTCTGAGAAACAAAGGCTTTCTTATGAGGAGGAGGAGAGGGAAATGGATGTCCGTGGAGCGGAGGAAGAGATGGGTGTAGGAGAGGATGTGGTAAAAGATGGGGAGGAACATTTTGACTGCCTGATGCGACAGGTACGGAGAGGGGATGGAGAAGTAGGTACCGGGGGCGTAATAGAGATTGGAGTATATGGATTTAGGCTGGAAAGAGATACTGACTGAGATGCTGAGACATTATAGGAAGAAGGGAACGAAGGCCAGCCTTAGAAGAGGTAGCGAGAGAAAAACCCTGTCGGCTGGATTCCTCTCTCTCACTCACTCTACGCGTGGCCTAAGCTTGAGCCTGAGAACTGCTACCTGAGACACGACCTTTGTGGGAGCCACCATAACTGGCGCACGTGTGATTGTACAGAGCAGTTTGAACAAAGAAGGGTCAATATGATCGGACAGGTTAGGGCACCTCGCCCAAATAAATGTCATACGGGAGATTATGTCTACGGAAAGTAATCTTTGCAATAATGGTGTAGGACTAGTGGCCCCTGGGATGAATATTATAGTACTGTCCTGTTACTGCATTGTCAAAGAGGAGGGCACCAAAGTTGCTTTCACAGTCTGCCCAATCCTTGCCCTGGACAAGGCAACCAGGCCTGGAGATGAAAACAGTTCCAGAATGTTTTAATGGAGTGAGGCTGTGCAGGAATTGGTTTGCCAGTTAGGTGAGGGGAATTTTTAATTTACTTCTAGTAACTACAACAATATCGATTTAAGTATACAATTAACTAGCTATACCTGATATCTCACTTCACACTCACCTGTACTACGTGATGACCCAGTGTTTGATTTTTCAAAGGTTTCTTTGAAAATTATTTGCTAATAACAATGGTAGCAAAAGAATAAAAAACAAAACCAAGAAAAAAAGAAAGTTGTAATTAATAAATGCAAAGAGGCGGGGCTTAGAATTGAAGTTGCAAACTAGGATTTTCATCAAGTGGAGCTACCTGCATCAAACGACCTTGGGCATAACCCTCAAAGGAGAGCTCCACCAGACTCAAAAATATCAGAAACCCACACGGCTTTAAATACTAGCTTCAAACTTTTTAACTCATGGTGAGCAGTATTTAGCACAAGATAGACTTAAATCCGTCATCATAACATGATATAATGTTTATAACCGAGACATTTTTTTTACTGATTTTCCCTATCACTCCAATATCTTCTGTTTTATTAAAGTCCAAGGTATACCAAGTATTATCAA